>BDDC01000040.1:76408-94510 GCA_001662425.1 Chlamydomonas sphaeroides
GCCACACCGCTGGCGGCCAGCAGAACGCGCCGCCGCCGCTGGCGGCGTCCAATGCTGTGACCGTGCCGGCCCGCGCCGCGCCGCTGGCGCCGGTGCCCTCCACCGCGTCCGTGAGCAGCCGCACCAGCTTCGACGACAGGAAGGCTTCGACCGCTGCGCCGCTCTCGGCCGCGCCCTCGCCCAGCGCGAGGCAGCGGTGCAGCGCCAGGGCCCCGCCGCTGCCGCCGCCGTCACCCACCCGCAGGCGGAGCAGCAGCTACACGCAGCCAGGCACCGCCACCGCCGACAGCAGCAGCAACGGGCTGCCCTCACCAGCGCCAGCGGCGGCGTTGAGCTGATCAACTCGGGCCGCCTTACCCAGCGCAACGGCACGCCTCGCCATGCCAGATACATGACGCCCAAGAAACGTAGAGCGCTGTGCGGGGCTATCACCGGGAGCGCCGTCGCCGCCGGCGGCGCCCACACCGCCGCCGCAGCGACGCCGGACATGCAGCCGAACGCCTGGGTCAGTAGCAGCGCCTGCCGCCAGCGCGCGTAGGCGGCCGGAGCCGCAACAGCCAGCGTGCATGTTAGGAAGAACAGGACGATCAGCACTGCGAGCCCGTAGTCGTGGAGGGCGAGCGCGATCCGTGGTTTCACGGCCGCGCCGCGCAGTAGCACGTGCAGCAGTCTCGCTGCGTAGCTGCCTCCGCAGGGGTAGCTGCTGAGCACAGGGTCCGGCAGCTCCTGCAGCGCCCCGTATGGGGAGCCGGCGACTGGAACGCAGCCGCGGCTGAAGAGCGTCTTGGAAATGTAGGCGCTGCCGACGGTTGCTGCCTCCAGCAGGAAGAAGAGCAGGTCGATGCTGCGAGCGCGCCTTGCAAACCAGGCGCTGAATGGAAGGGGTGCCTGCTGAGTGCAGCTCGTCGGCGCCTTGTCCGGGCGCTGCGCCGGGACACTGCCAGCGCTTGTTCCGCCGGGCGCCAAGCTGCGGCCGCTGCTGCGGCCGCTGGCGCCAGAAGGCGCGGCTGGGGCGTCCGCGCCTTGGCGTCGCATTTGGGTTGGAATGAAAGGATTGCTGGTTTGTGATGCTGCGTGTCGCGAAGGCGTGCGCTAATGCAGCACATTCTTTTGCTATCGTGGTGTAGCTATGTGGGGCTGATGATGCAGTCTGAGCGAGCTGACAAGGCGCCGCCCCCGCGTCCGACAAGCGGCTGTACTGCTGGTCGGGGGCGGTTTTGCTCAAGGCCGCCGAGGTCCGGGCCCCAGCACTCTCCAGTTGCGAAGGGGGAGAGTCAGCGCGCGGCGGAGTGGAAGCAGTGCCGCCCTGTGTGCCTGCTGCAGCGAAGTACGTGCGCCGGCAGCCGCAGGGCAGGGCAGGGCTCGCTGCTGCGTGATGCACCGGAAAGCACCACAGGAGTGTATGTGAGGGGCCGGGGAGCGCTGCAAGGCTCTGCCGGCAAGGATGTAGGGGCCGGCTTGCGTGGGCCCATCAGGGCCCGTCTAACGCCCCGCCATCCAAGTTGTTGAGAGGTGCCCCCAGCGCAAGGAGCGACTGCGGCCATAGTATATGCAGCGGAGCTCCTCGTGCTTACCTTGAGCTTGACATGCTCGCCAAGGCGCGCCCATACCTGCCGCAGGGACCCACATCAGCTTCTGTTGCATAATGCAAGAGCCGCAGCCGGCATGGCAGCAATCAACATGGGGGCAGGCTGCGGCCTTAAGAAGCCGCCGGCAAGGGCAGGATCGTGAAAATGGACAGGTTCGGGGTTGACAGCGCAGTGAAGGGCGGGGCTGGCCACAGCTTTGGACCACCTTTGGAAGCAGCAACGGACGCAGCCACTGCTAGCGAGAGCTGCTTGGGTCCGAGCAGACGTACGGGCAGATGTAATCCAGGGCCGTCTCGCCGCGGCGGGGGACGTTGGCGTAATAAGCTTTGCATTAATATTGCAATGTGGACGCGCGATAGACCCAAGGCCATCGAGCGCCCGTGGGTGCCTGTAGCCAGCTCCACGCGGCACGGGTCGCTGGGGTCGGAATGCAAGGTTGAGGCACAGTTCGCAGGTATCCGCATCATACGTCGCCTTTCCCGTTATTCTCTTGTGGCTAGACAGCTGCGGAGGTTCTGCGGAAGCGCAACCCCAAGTCAAGGCTGAAACAGATGGCCGCAGCTGGCCTTGGATAAACGCGCGGGCAGCTGATGCTGGAAGTCGGACTTTGTCTGTTTGTACGCCGACGATGTATTGCAGATGCGGTGCAGCGTTGAACTACCCCCGCTGGCACGTACCCTGCCCTTGCCGTCCCACGCCACCCCCTGCATGCAGCCGATGCGCGCAGATGCTATCATGTCAGATGTGCACGGTACACACGCGCTCAAATTGTACAACGACATGCCCAGAGCCACGCATTGCCCGCGCCAGGACGGTCGGGCAAGTATAATCACAAAGACTACATAGACAGCCGACAACCATGGCAAACGTGCATATCGAGCCCTTAGGTTGCACGACTGGTGCCGTGGGACCTGAACGCCCGTCCATATAAGCGTTGCAGAGCCCTCATTCCAACTCAACCTAAGCGCCAGGCGCCGCGACGCGCCGCAGACCGCAGCTACGGAAATAGCAGACCCATGTACACGAAATTGAACAGGTGCCGCGCGGCGCAAATCAACAGGTCATGTACACCAGCTTTCCTATAATTGCAAGGGGTGCTACGTTGCCATTCATGCACAACCATGCTCAATCCTGACCGCATGCACGTGAAAGACTCTCCCTGGGCGCACGCACGCCGCAATGTCCGCCAGGCGACAGCCCAACACCCTCACGCACGGGCTAGCTACCGCATCTCCCTGGCTCCTCGTCTTGTACCGGCACCTGCTGTGATTCGTCAGCTATGACGATATGTCGGACGTGAGGTCCTGTAGACATTATTGCTCCATCAAGCGTGTGCAGCGCCATCCACCGAACTACAAGCGGCACGTCCGAGGCCCTTGTCGCCGCCGCTGGAGGTGCCTGCCGCTCCGGCGCTTCCGGGTCCTGCACCCGCCAGCTGCCGCTCACGGCGCAGGAAGGCGCGGCGGATGCCCGCGTCCGTGGCCCCGGCAATGAGCAGGCCGGCGGCGGCGTGTGCTGCGGCGCAGGCCAGGGCCGGCTGCCAGCGACAGCCGCTGAAATGGTATTGCAGCAGCGCCATGGGGAGCAGCTCCAGGAGCACGACCGGCGCCTGCCAGGCCAGTGACAGCTGCGGAGGAAGAAGGGCAGAGCACAGCAATGAACTCGGGTATACCGTATGTGGTGCCATACAGACAGGCGCCAGGCCCCGATGTAGCCCACGCTGGTTTGAGGCACGCATGGCAATCACTTGTCGCGTTGGCAACTGCGCCTAGCTGTTCGCCTCACAGCAAATGGGCCTCGACTCAGATATTTGCAACGTGTCTCTTACCTGCCGGATAGCGGGCCGCATGAGGCTGTGGTAGATGAAGAGGGTCTTGCCCGTGCGCGCCACCTCGACCCAGTTGCTGGGGACGGGTAGCAGCGGGCCGCCCCACGCGGCCGGCCAGGCCACGACCAGCAGCAGCAGCGCCTCAGCCACCGCCGCGGCAAGAAGCCGGGAGCTGCGGTAACGGCTGCGGATGGGAGCCGGCGAATAAACAAGCAAGAGTAAAGCATGATGCACGCAGGCACGAAAGGCTAGCAAGGCAGGCAGCCACACGAGCAAACGTCGTCAACCACGCTTTCCTAAACAAGTGTGCCACCCCGAATTGTGCGGACTCCTACGCGCAACCTCTGCTCGCCCACCTTGAAAAGACCAGCAGAGACACCAGGTGCGCCACTTGCACCCACAGCAGCAGCGCGGGAGCGAGGCACAGCTGCGCGCCGCCGCTGAGCCAGCCCGCGCCCAGGCCGGCAGCGGCAGACTCTGCCCAGGCCGTTCGCGCCTCGTGGGCTGTCGCTCGCATGGCCGCAACATGTACGGCGATATCCAGAGCTGCCGTCATCATGTCCATGGTCCGGCAGTAGGCGGCCTTCCACGCCTGATAGGCCCGCTCGGTGTCAGGGCACACCAAGCCCCACAGGCAGGCGTGGATCAGCGGCAGCCACTGCGGCAGGGGGCCGCGGAAGCGGCCCGGCGGCGATGCAGCCGCAACTGCGGCGGGCGGCGTGACCGAAGAGCTGGCGCCGCGGCCACCTGCCCGCCAGCAACTGCCCGACTGCTGCTGCTGCTCAGGCTGCTGCCGGCGCTCCGCCTCCCGCCGGCATGCGGCCAGGCGGCGCTCCCCAAGGAAGGCCAGCACCTTGGCCGAAACCTCCGCTTCAGCGTCGCCGCCCGCCCGCCGCTGCGCCAGGAGGTCGCCGTAGTCGCATACGAAGCCGGCAAGGCCGCTGGTGCGGAGGGCGGCCGCAGCGCCAGAGCTAAGGTGGACAGAGCCGATGAAGGCGGCCGGGCTGCCCTGGGCCTCCTCCTCCTCGGCGGCCTCTGCCAGCGCCAGCCGCTCCATCGCGCCCACGGCCTCCCGCCCCAGCACGCCGGCGTGCAGCTGCCGTACCTCAGCCGCCACGTCAGCAGCCGGGGCCACGAGCAGCGGCAGCGCCAGCAGCGGAGCGGACGACGAGGCGGCAGTGCACGGCGAGGGCCCGACGGCACCTGCCGGCGCCGCTGGGGCGTCCATCTCCTCCTCGCCGCCGCCGGCGGGAGGCAGGAGGTAGAGGGTAAGGGCGCCAGGGGCGGCCAGCGCAGTCGGCGGCAGACGCAGCCTGGGGGCACGGGCGCAGGGGGCGTGCACGGACAAGGGGAGGATCAGGGATGGGACGAAGAAGGAGAGAAGGCGTGAAAAGTTGATGCAGAGGCCGCAGCAGCAGCAGGGCATCCCTCCCAGCACGTAGGTTGGCCGTCCGCCAGCCCACCGTTCCCACCTGATGGCCCTGAAGCCCTCGGCCTCCTCCCCCTCCTGCTCCTCCTCCTCGCCTTCCGGCTCCAGGCGGCACACGGCGTCCAGCAGGGCCGGCTGCTGTGCCTCGGGCCCCACGGAGGGGCCAGCCACCACGCAGCGCACCCCGGTGCGGCACCGCAGCACACGCCACGGCACCAGCACAGCCACGGACAACGACGCAGGAGCGGGCGGCTGCGGCTGCGAGGGATCGGTCTCCGACCACGCTGCCGGCGGCCAGCAGAGCGCGCCGCCGGTGGCGTTCATTGCTGAGACCATGCCGGCCCCCGCCGCGCCGCTGGCGCCGGTGCCCTCCACCACGTCCGTGAGCAGCCGCACCAGTTCCGACAACAGGAAGGCTTCGACCGCCGCGCCGCCCCCGGCCGCGCCGTCCGCCAGCGTGAGGCAGCGGTGCAGCGCCAGGGCCCCGCCGCTGCCGCCGCCGCCACCAACCCGCAGGCGTAGCAGCAGCTGCACGCAGCCGGGCACCGCCACCGCCGACAGCAGCAGCAGGCCGCAGCCAGGGCCCTCGTCAGCAGCGGCGCGCGACTTGATTTGGTCAATGGCAGCAGTGGCAGCGCGCAGCGCGGATGGCGCCAGGGCCTGGAAGCTGGCACGGCTGTTCGCAGCGCTGCCTTGGGTGTCACCGTCACCCGGCAGCAGGATCTTAATGCTGATGGTCAGGTTGCGGGAGGTCCTGGCTTCGCCTCCGTTTAGGCGAGCCGTCTGCCGAGGGCTGTAAAGGCAAGAGGCCGTACGGCTACAGCCAGCCGTAACTCTCCGGCAGAAGGCGTCGTACTGCGGCCGCAGCGAGCGGCGCTCCCACGCCTCAGCAACCATGTACGGCAGCACGACCATGGCCAGAAGCAGGTAGGCCGCGTGGAGCAGGGCACCGACGGCGCTCATCTGCGCTCCAAGCCGGGTGTCGACGACGGCGCATGCTGCCAGCGCCAGGGCCCACAGCAGGCCGCCGGCCCACAGCTGGCGGCTGGCGGAGACCTGCGTAGGGGCCGCAGTTGGCACACGGTAGCGGAGGCAGGGCCGCTGAGACTGCGAGGGTGCAAACAAGCCCCGGCTACGTGCCTCTATAGGGGTGGTGCCCTGGGCCCGGCAGCGCGCGACCCCGCACCACGCGCCGCAGCACTCGCGCTAGCTGTGCCGCCCGCCGCGCTCTCGCATCACTCGCAAGTCAACTCACCCAGCGCAGCAGCACGCCCCGCCATGCCAGGTACACGGTGGCCTGTGACCTCCATCCGGTGCCGTAGTACAGCGGCGACGTTAGGGGAATTACTGCCGCTGCCGGCACCCAGGCAGCCGCTGCAGCAGCGGCGACCAGGCATCCGATGGTCTGCAGCAGCAGCAGCGCCTGCCGCGAGCGCGCGTAGGCGGCCGGGGCGGCGAGCGCGGTACCGACGATGAGGAAGAAGGAGCTGAGCAGCACGAACTGGCTGTAGTCGTGGAGCGAGAGAGCGACCCGCGGGTCCAGGGCCGCGCCTCGCAGCTGCACGTGCAGCAGCCTCGCCGCGATGCTGCTACCGCAGGGGTAGGCGCTCAGCACGGGGGCCGGCACCTCCTGCAGCGCCGAGTAAGGAGAGCCCGCGAGCGGCACGCAGCTGCGAGCAAAGTGCGCCTTGGAGATGTAGGCGCTGCCGATGGTGGCTGTCTCCAGCAAGAAGAAGAGGATGTCGCTGCCGCGAGCGCGTGCCGCAAACCAGGCGCCGAAGGGCAGAGCCGGCCCAGCGCACTTCGCTGGCGCCTTGCCCCCGGGGCACTGCGCCGCCTCACTGCCAGCGCGCGGTTCGCCGAGTGCCAACCCTCTACCGCTGCTTCTGCTGCCACCGCTGTCATCTGACGGCGCGGCTGGGGGCCGAGCGCCCCGGTACATGGCTGAGTAGGCGGATGCTCGGGGCCTAGGGTATGCTGTGAGTGCAACAATGTTATGTGTGAAGGGAGCGTGGTATGCTGTGGTGTAGGTCCAGCGAGGGAATGATGGCCGGGGATTGAACACTGACGAAATGCGGGCGGGGAGCTGACAAGGCGCATCACGTGGGTCGCGCTGTCGCCCCCATCACCTGGCCTGCTGGCTACTGCGCCCCTACCCAGCTAGCTTGCTCCATTTGCGGGGGCGCATCGCGCGGGGGCCTCACGGGCAAGCGCGGTTGGGTTGCATTGTCGAGCTTGGCGGAGTGGGATGGGAACGGATGGGAGTGAGGCCCTGGCGGCAAGCGCCTGCGATGGCACTGCTGGCGGGGACACCGGCTCCGGACGAGGTTGAGGATGTGCGAGGGCGTGCTGTGGAGATGGGCGCCCTGGCGCGCTGCAATGCACTTGAGCATGTCCTTACCGACGCGATGTCAGCCAGGGGAGGGCCCCTCGGCTGACGTCAGCAGGCCGGACAGAACGGCGCACCGTATGCTGTCGTCTCCTGGGGCGTCTGCGCTTGGCTAGAAGTGTCCGCCTGAAAGCGACAGGAGGCGCCTAGGGAGCAGCTTCAGAACAGCTCGAATGCCTGATACCGCAGCGACTGCACGGAGGCTATGGGCCACACGGTGCCCCTACTCAGGGGTGCGCATTGAGGCAACCCGCCGCGGCCCGCACATGCCACCTCCCTGCGGCGGTGTCGTCGCGACTGCTGTGGTGCTCAGGGGGCCTGCGTTGGTCGCCGTTGGTTGGGGTGGACGGCGGAGGGAAGGCCGGAAGGAAACTCACAAAGGAACGTGCCAGTTGCAAGGTAATGGAAAGGGGAAGGGGCAGGGAAGGGCTAGTGTGAGCCTGGCCTACAATTTGCCCACCTCCGAGGAGACCGCAGGTCTGGCCAATTTGAAGCAAGCACAGGCAGTGGCGATGTTGTCGAGCAGTCGTCGCAGGGCGTATTCACGGCAGGGGGAACAGCGGGGGTACCAGAAAAGCGTGCGCGCTTGGTTGCCAGGGATAGGTACACCAACGGCCGCTGTCACTTCTACGTCGCGATACATCCGGCTGATGGCGTGGGCTCCCGCCGTGGTCAAAAGCCTGGATGCTGTTGTGCAACCTGAGCTCTGACGATGTTGGCTGATGTTGCTGCATGTGGTCGCATAATATACTTATGTGCTGGACTATGTTTGCGAGGCAAAGGCGATGACAGCCGCACGCAGCTGGCAATGCCAAACTCGCTCTGGCTATGCTGACCATACGACGCCGAGGAACATGCCGAGACCACAACGTGTCATTTCTTCGGTCGCAACAGGCACGTACCCGTGCGTGGCCCCAGCTGGCCCCCGCCAAAGCCACCAGGTTACGTCACCGCGGCAAACGGGACAAGTGCATAAACACTCGAAGCCAGTGAAATCCTGCAGTTACATTTTTACCTCAACCTTAGTTACAACGGGAAGGCGCCGGAAAACCCGGCATCTAATCGAGGTGCACCTCCCGTGCCCCTGACCCCACCACATGCGGCCATGGGGCCCACTGCCCTTATGGGTGTTGCACGGCTGATGTGGATGTTCAACCGCCGTGTGCCATGTGCTTACATGACTAGGCAGCACCTCGCCGTTCTCGCCACGCCGTTGTTTAGCGCCGCGGGACAGGGGCTTCCGTGTCTAAACCTGTCCCAGTAATGGACTGGCCCACAAACGTATCGGCGATGCGTCAATGAACAAATCGTATCACACGCACGACCAGGATGTGACACGCCAATGCATCATGGGGCTTCAGTGGGGCCTATGACAACCTCTGACTCGTAGCATGCCACACCCTCGGGCGCACGCGCACGGAAGAGATCAGGCACCGCCTACTGGGTGCGCCTATCGTGCTGTAAGCGGTCCGCAGCTCACGCAATGCTTATGTTAGGCAGCCAGCCGTCAAAGTGCCGTAGCAGCCCACCGGCTACGGCCCACGGGCGCGGCACACAGGCGCTGCCAACATATGCGATGCACGCCATGGGCAGGGCGGCCCATACGCCCCCTCATTGGTCATGTTACGTAGCACGCGCAACACTAGTGCTACACTCAGACAAGGCGCGTGATGGCCTATCATCACTAGTCCGACTTGCGGTTGGAGCTGCACGCCTTATCGGCGCCTCTGGGCCCTGCACCCGACTGCTGCCGATCGCGGCGCAGGAAGATGCGGCGGATGCCCGCGTCCGTGGCCCCTGCAATCAGTATGCTCAAGGCCAAGTGGGAGGCCGCGCCAGTAACGGCCGCCTGCCAGCTGCAGCCACCAAGGTGGTATCGCAGCAGCCCAATGGGGAGCAGCTCCACGAGCGCGACGGCTGCCTGGCAGCGCAGCGATAGCTGTAGGGTCAGGGGCCGAGCGCGGCAGGGAGCGGCATCAGCGTCAGTACCACCACACGCCGCAGCGGGGAAAGAACGAGGACGGAAGGTGAGGTTCACGGCTGGATAGATGGACCGGCCCGCATGGGGCCGTGACGGGGTCGCAGCGCCGTGCCAGCGCACCTGCCGGACGGCAGGCCTCAGGATGCTGTGGAAGATGAAATTGACCTTCTTTGTGCGCGACACCCCGACCCAAGCTTTGGGTAGGGGCAGCAGCGGACCGGCCCACACGGCGGGCCAGGCGACGACCAGCAGCACCAGCGCCTCAGCCGCCGCCGCGGCAAGCAGGCGGGTGCTGCGGTGCCGGCTGCGGGTGGGGAGCCGGTGTAGGCACAAAGGCTAAGCACGGCCGGCAGAGGAAGGCACCACACGCTCCATGCTGGATTGATCGCCCCATCAATCGCCCGATCAATCGTCCTAAAACCCCAACCCCTTCTGCTCAATCATGTGCAGCTCACCTTGAGACTCCTCGCACGGCCATCAGGTAGCCTAGGTAGCCTAGCTGCACTCCCAACAAGATCACAGGAGCGATCATCAGCTGCGCGCCAAAGCTGAGCCAGCCCGCGCCAATGCCGGCGGGGGCGGGAACGGCCCACGCCGCCTGCGCGTCGCGGGCCGCCGCTCTCATCGCAGCCATCCACACGGCCACGTCCAGTGCTGCTGCCGTCATGTCCATGGTCCGGCAGTAGGCCGCCTTCCAGGACTGGTAGGCCCGCTCTGTGCCGGGGGCCGCGAAGCCCAACAGGGAGGCAAGAATAATGGACAGCCACTGCGGCAGGGAGCCGCGGCGGCGGGGGCCCTGCGGCGGTGCAGCCGCAGCGGCTGCGGACGGCATGCTGGAGCAGGTGCCGCTGGCCGCAGCGCCACCTGCGCCTGCGCTGTCGTGCCGCTGCGGCTGCTGCTGCTGCCGCGTCTGCGGCTGCGTCTGCTGCTGCGGCTGCTGCGTAGGCTGCTGCGTAGGCTGCTGCGAAGGCGGCTGCCGCCACTGTCGCTCTGCCTCCCGCAGGCAGGCGGCGAGGTGACGGTCCCCCAGGAACGCAAGCACCGTGGCCGCGACCTCGGGGTCGGTATCGCCGCCAGCCCACCGCTGCGCCAGGAGGTCGCCGTAGTCGCACACCAAGCCGGCCAGGCCGCTGGTGCGGAGGGCGGCCGCAGCGCCAGAGCTAAGGTGGACAGAGCCGATGAAGGCGGCGGGGCAGCCGCCCTCCTCCTCGTTCTCGTCCTCGCCTGCGGCCGCTGCCAGCGGCAGCCGCTCCAGCGCGGCCACGGCCTCACGCTCCAACACGCCGGCGTGCAGCTGCCGCACCTCCGCCGCCACGTCAGCGGCCGGGGCCACGAGCAGCGGCAACGCCACCAGCGGCGCGGAGGAGGCCGCAGCGGGCATCGAGGGCCCGGAGGCCTCGGCCGGCGCAGCTGGGGCGTCCACCTCCTCCTTCCCATCGCCATCGCCAGGCGGCAGTAGGTACAGGGTCAGAGCGCCGGGGGCGGCCAGAGCAGCGGGCGGCAGGCGCAGCCTTGGGGGCACGGGCAAAGGAGGCATGCACGGGGCACGGAGAACCTCGGGGAGCGGTCCATGAAGGTATGTGGGACGGACGGCCGAGGCTTCTGCCCGAAGCGCTAGCCCCTCCGCCAGCCCACCATCCCCACCTGATGGCCCTGAAGCCCTCGGCCGCCTCCTCCTGCTCCTGCTCCTCCTCCCCTCCCGGTGGCAGGCGGCACACGGCGTCCAGCAGGGCCGGCTGCTGTGCCTCGGGCCCCGCGGAGGGGCCAGCCACCACGCAGCGCACCCCGGTGCGGCACCGCAGCACATGCCACGGCACCAGCACCGCCACGGATGACGACGCAGCGGCCGCTGGCTGCTGCTGGGCCGGGTCGGACGCCGTCCAGACCACCGGCGGCCAGCAAAACGCGCCGCCGCTGGCATCGGGGCCAGCGGCTGGGCTGCCGGTAGGCGCGTCCGCAGTGCCACGTCCCTCCATTACGCCGGTTATCAACAGCTGCGCCAGCTCGTCCGTCAGCCGGTCAGATTCTCCAGTCGCGCCCTCATCCGCGCCCTCCCCCAGCGTGAGGCAGCGGTGCAGCGCCACGGGCTTACCAGCCCCACCCTTGACCCGCAAGTGCTGCAGTAGCTGCACGCACCCGGGCACCGCAGCCGCCGACAGCTGCTGCAGCTGCGGGCAGCTGCCCTCGCCCCCACCGGTGCGTGCGTTGACCCGGGCCACGGCAGCTGCTGCAGCGCGCAGCACCAACGGAGCGAGGTCCTCGAAGCTGGCACGGCTGGCGCCAGCGCTGTGCGACTCGCTGCCCTTGCCGGAGAGCCGAACCTTGGCACTGATTGTCAGGTGGCGGGAGGAGGAGCTGAGGCCGCCGCTGGCTACGTCATTGGCACTCCGCGGGTTGTAGAGGCACGAGGCTGTGCGGCTGCTGGCGGTCACGCTGCGGCAGTAGGCGGCGCACAGCGGCCGCGGCGAGCGGCGCTTCCAAGCCCCGGCAACTATGTACAGCGCCGCGACTATGGCCAGGAGTATGTAGGCGGCGGGGAAAAGGAGTCCAACGGCGCTAGGTTGGGTGCCCAGGTGGGCGCCGACGACGGCGCATGCTGCCGGCGCCAGGGCCCACAGCAGGCAGCCGGCCGACAGCTGGCGGCTGGCAGCGACCTGCGTGGGGGCCGCAGTGAGCAGGTAAGTGGACCCACAACCGGACAGAAGTTCGGCTGCTCACAAGAAGTCACAGCCGCATTCCTCAAGGTGGCTGTCGGACTCAAGTGAGCATAGGGCCGGGCCCCGGGCTAGGTGTGAGTTACGTTGACATGCAACTAGACGCTCGTAACGTGCCCTCCTCGCGTTACTTTACGTGCCGCCCGCCACTCTTGCATCACTCGCAAGTCAACTTACCCAGCGCAGCAGCACGCCTCGCCATGCCAGGTAAGCGGCGGCCTGTGACCTCCATCCCCATGACGTGAGGGACAGGGCCGCCGCCGCCGGCGTGTGCCACGCTGCTGCCGCGTCAGCGGGGACTCCGACGAGGCAGCTGAATGCCTTGGTCAGCAGTCGCGCCGGCCGCGAGCGCACGTACAAGGCTGTAGCGACGAGCGCAATGACGCAGATGAAGAAGCAAAGGCTGATGAAGGAGAGGTGTCCGATATTGTGCAGCGGAAGAGAGACCCGCGGGTTCACGGCTGCGCCCCGCAGCAGCTCGTGCAGCAGCCTCGCCGCACAGCTGCTGCCACATGGGTCGCTGCTTAGCGGCGTGTCCGGTAGGTCCTGCAGCGCCGAGTACGGGGCGCCGGCGAGCGGCACGCAGCTGCGGCGGTGGCGCGCCCTGGAAACGTAGGCGACGCTGCCCACGGTCGCCGCCTCCAGCGAGTACGAGAGGAGGTCGTTGCCGCGAGCGCGCTTTGCAAACCAGGCGCCGAAGGGCAGAAGCGGCTGACTGTCGCGCGCCGGCACGTTGCCCGCCAGGCGCTGCGCCGGCTCGCTGCCAGCGCGCGAAACGCTACTGCCGAGCGCTGCGCTTCTGCCGCTGCGGGCGCCGTCGTCGCGCATCACGGCTGGGGCGCCCGCGCCTCGGCGCATTGCTCGAGTGTCACGGTTATGTTGGGATGGGCTAGGAGGGTCCAGAGTGTTAGCGGTGTGTATGCTTGCTATGCTCTGGCTGGCGTTTATGAGAGCTATGAAAGTCAGCAGAGCGCCGGCAGCACCGATCGATTGGGAGCTGACACGGCTTGCGATCGAGTCGGACGCAACTGCGGCACTGCACGTCCGACGCGGGACTTCGCACCACGAACCGCCGCCAGCCGACCGCGGGCCCGCTCAGCCACATGCGCCGCACATGTAGGCAGCTTAGGAACGGGCTGGAAAGCTGCCAGGGGCATGCGTTCCCGGTGCGAGGCCGATGCGGATCCGACAAGGCTTGCTGCTGGTCGCTGGGCGGTCCATGCCATGGTGCTTGATAGTCGCGAACGCACCGCGGCGATGCCCCTAGCACGGTGCTGCCTTCGGCTGGAGCCAGGGTCACGCCGCAGGCGTGGCTGATGCACGGTGCGCGCACCTGACAGCCACCGCAGCGGGCGGTGGTGCCGCTTCGTGGCGTTCGTTGAGGACCAGGTACCCAAGCTACGCTAGAAACCGGATGTTAGAGCCGCAAGCTCCCACCTTACGACTGCGCGTGGGGAGGAGCGTCCGTGGAGCCGGAGCCGAGCAGGCCAAGCGACACAGTGGCGCACCACGAAGGCGAAGGGCGACGCTGTCGGGCGCTGTCATGGCAAGCGGCTTCAGCACGCGCTTCATTGATTGCCTGCTACACCGCGCACACAGCGGCAGCGTAGGGGCGCGGCCTGCGCCTGCCTGCTCTCGTGTGTTGAGGGCCACCGTGGCTGAGCCCTCGCCCACACCCGCAATTGTCTCCTGTGCTGCTCAGTAGACCTGCACAGGTCGGGGTCAGGGGTCACCCCTGCTCGGGGTGGACGGGGCTTGGACGGAAAGTTATGATAAGAGCGCCGGAAAGGGCCGGAAGGTGCGAAAGGACACCTAGTGGAGAAGGAGCCACAGCGGGTGAAGCCTGGCGACGGTAGACGAAGTGCACCTCCTAGGACGCGCCAAGTATGCCCAGTCCGAAGCAGATACAGGCGGTGGCGGGTTCGGCTATGATGTTGGCAGACGCGCGCGTGCCGGTGCGAGTTTCAGGAACGGAGCACCATTGAAGGCATCTGTCTTCATGTTGAAGTCAAGTATCCGGCTGACTGCAAGGTCAAGCACGCCTCAATGCTGCGGCGAGGGAATGCGACTTTTGTCGCTTTAGCTGCTATCGGTCACTGCTGTTGCTTTGATTGGTAGCATTAAATGAGATCATGTTGTGGTAGGCCCGCCAGGCAAAGGCAACAACTCGCGAGCCAGCAAGTCGACAGCTGCGCGCAGCTGGCATTGCGCAGCAACGCGATAGCGCTCAACTCCGGCTATATTGGTAATGTCTAGAGCCAAGGGTATATGTCCCTGTTCTTGGCCGTCGTTGATTGACCGTTGTTGCCTTGGCCGCAACAGGCATGAACCTGCGCTGACCCCACCAAAGCCACCTGCATGTAATACTGCGGCAACCGCGGCAACCTGCACGCCGCCCCACGTTACGTCGCATGCACAGGCCGCCTCGTACCAGAGGCTAGACATGTCCCCGTACGTCTCTCACCCACGGCGACGAACGCGGTCGCCGCATAAGGCCGCATACGGTACATTGCCACGAGCGACGACCTTTCCCAATCCGTACATCGCATCCATGGGCCCATTTCAGACATGGACACAGCGGGACGGCGTGGGCAATCAAACTACGGTAAATGCAATTCCGCTGCTCAAATTACAAAGCTCATGCTTCCAGACCACACGCAACCAACGGGCTGCGCAGCACACGGCAGCACCCACAGCGGCGCCGGCCCCCGCCTGCCGTCGAAACATGTATGGTTGTATGCCGTACAAATTCTTAACGCCTCACCACAGCTACCCTGAACAGCCACTGCACGAGCCCATCAGGCCTCATGCCACCTTCTTCGCGCTGCCGGTGGTATCACCGGCCGCGACATCGCCCCCAGCCGGCGCCTCAGCCCGCGGGCTAGGACGCAGGAAAGCGCGCCGGCTACGGGCGTCCGCGGCTCCGGCAAAGAGCAGGCCGACGGCGGTGTGCGCAAGCGTGAAGAACAGCGCAGGCCGCCAGCGGCCGCCGTTGAAGCGGTGCTGCAGCAGCGCCATGGGCAGGAGCTCCAAGAGGGCCACTTCCGCCTGCCAGCGCAGCGATAGCTGAAGGGTGGAGGGCAAGGCAGCGGCGGCGCGCTGTTTAAAACACAACACGTCGCACTGGGCACTGCCTGCGACACGCCGAGCCGAGGACGACGACAGCTGCCGAGCTGCGGCAATAGACAGCACGCGAGAGGAAGGCCCAACGACTCCACGTCCCTTGCTGAACGCCGACAGCGCCAGCGTGCGGCACCTTCGGCCCTACCGCTTGGAGCCCAAGCCACGCAGACGTCCTAAGCTCCCGAACGACCCGGGCTCACGTTGCGTGCTGCCGGCTTCCAAAGCGTGTTCCAGTGTTAGGTAGCACAGAACCCCACACGCGGCTTCCACAGCGTGTTGTACACCAGCTGCATCTGCGTGGAGCGCCCGGCCGCGGCCCAATTGGCGGGCATGGGCAGCAGCGGGCCGCCCCACGCGGGCGGCACCGCAAGCGCGACCAGCGCCAGGCTCTCGGCCGCCGCCTTGGCCAGCAGTTGGACGTTGCGGTGGCGGCTGCGGACGCGTTCCAACGGGCAGGGGCGATAAGAGGAGCTGGCCGTGGGTGCATTGCTCGGCGTCGCGGTTAACTTGCGCCGGGTTGAACTGTGGCCTGCTGCGTCGACAGCGCTATTGACAACCCTTTATTCTATCTTGCTGGTGCCTACGTGTCCGTCGGATCCTGTCGGGTCTGGCGTGGATTTGCGCACGAAAAGGGGGTCCCGCCTGCGCTCGAACGTTGTTCCGCTGCTGTGCCGACGCGCTGCACACATAAGGACTATTGCTATACTGCTAACGTGTGGGGCAGGGCGTTATCGCTGCACGCGACCCGGCACTGCCCATGTTATGTGGGACTGCCGAGGCGCCCCGCTGGCGCCCGTAGGGGTTCGACTGCGCCAAGCAAGCCTGCGTTCGGCCGGACTTGCCCCCGCGTGACATCGCCCAATTAGTAACCCCTGCCCTATGTCATCCCTCCGCGCCCGTGCTGCTGGTCGGACATAGGGTTCACGTCCGAACCAGGGTTCTTGGCTCAGAGCCGGCATCCCCTGCGTGCGCACCGCTCGTCAGTCCTGCAAGCTACCGGAGGCCATGCAGCTTGCAAGCACCGCCAGCAGGGCTTCCCTGTCCTACTTATGACCCCTCAGCGGTGTGGGCACAAGCGCGCAACACGTCGATGCCCCGCCGGCGCCCTTGTCAGGGGAACTGCTGGTCCCTCGTGACGACCGCCGCTGCGTCCGGGCATAGGGGCGTGTGCGCGTAAGTAAGTTGAAGTAACACGGGCGCGGCACGCCCGCCGTGTGCGTGTGCGTGTGTGGGGCGGGGGCAGGGTAGCTCCCCTCGTGTCGGGGGTTCTGTGGGGAGGGATGCTGTGCTGCGTCCGCCCTTGCTTTCCACAACCCGCCGGATGGGAAGGCCACTACATGCTGGCGGCCGGCCCCCGACCAACGGGGCTTCCAGCCATGACCCACTCGCTCGCCCTGCTCTCGCCTATGTGCAGGACTTGTCTGGGGCGCCTCTGTAGTCATCTGATAGTGGTAAGAAAGGTATGGTAAGGAGGCAATGATGGTAAGGATGGTAGGACGATAGTCGATGTCTATGGATTCGACAGCCGAGGCCGTGTCGCGTGCGGCAGGGGCTGCTGGCTGAGGTCGCTGCGCACCGTCGGCTGTCGGCCTGTCTGCGGGCCCCGGGGCAGGTGCGGGTTGCGTGCACGCAGGGCCGCGGCGTGGGCCGACTGCAGCGCTAGCCGGGCGAAAGCCCCGCAATTACGCGAAGGCAGGGCAGGGCTATGCGTCGCGTGCGGCTTGGCTAATGCATGGCTTCAAGTTGCCCGTCATCTCGAGTTGTGATTATTGGCTGGCGGAGGGTTCACCCCTGGTGGCTGGGACCCACCTAATCAAGATTCTGGTTGGCCTGTCAGCGAGCGGTCAGGGACAGGTGGCCAGGTCCCGGTGGTGGGCGTGGGGGTTCGCCCCAGACACGCCCGCCCTCCTGAATATAACGACACGTGTTGCACACGAGTCGTAACCATTTCTAATTCTATTTCTACAGGTGGCCAGGTGGGAAGCATGGCTGCCGTCGGGGCTGATGCCGGCTGCATACACGCGTTGCGTGGGATGGACGTCGGCGGCGGGGGCAGTGAGTCTGGCAGGTGCGTGGGTAGGAACCTGGCTGCGAGCACGGGTCTCCCCTGGCCGCGAGCGTGCTCACGTCTTGCCTTGCCTTGCAAGTCGGGTTGGCACTGGTCCTGGTTGTTTGCAACACGCTGCGGCATCCCTAAGCAATATGACATTCACAGAGTTACAGGCTGACAGCTCGGGCGCAGGTGCCCGCCCAGCAGTACGGCCTCATTGCCTCATCAGGCACACGTTCCAGATATATAGTTGCCGTTCACGACCCTGCCGTGCACGACTCGTTGATGTAAGCGCACATGTATCGCAAGTCGTCGACAGAGATCCGACCTCCCCAAGCAGCAGCGTCGCACACATCCCGTACGCCCCTGGGCATGCCGTACAGTGAAGGTACGGCAGGACGCACGTGCCACCCTACCTTGCATCGATCACACAAATTAAAAGCTTTATTCAGGTATCGTCAACACGTTACTCCACAAAGCGCCACCACACCCAAAGCAACACCGCAAATGCTGAGTAAACAGAAGGATTTCGCACAACTTCGGCGGTCCCGGGCTCGCCCTCTCCTACGGCAAAAAGGCCACTTTCTCTTGCAGGTACCCTCCTAGCGTCAGCCCACGGAAACCGCCACCACACATCAAACAAAGTCCGGCTGCCCATCCCACTCGTGCTGGCATCCCACGGCCCCCCGCTGGCGGGCAGCAACGGGGACGGCAGCGCGCTGCTCACTTGCAACAATTACGCAAGCGCGTCTAGCGTCCCTCGCACTATGCCTCAACGCGGCAGACACTGGCGTGCCGTGCCGAGCACTCCTTCCCCCGCGTGTCCTTGAGCCGAACATGTTGCAACAGCCCACAGCCGCCCCTGCCCCTCAGCCCCCGGCCGCGCCCGGACCGCCGCCACCTCTCTCGCCAGCCGCCGCCCCACACGCGCCCCCGTGCCCCGCCTCCCAGTGCGCGCGCCGGCACGCCTCGCCGCAGTAGCGCACCCGCCCGCAGCCC
>BDDC01000040.1:94881-120625 GCA_001662425.1 Chlamydomonas sphaeroides
GCTGCTTGCAGCCCGGGTAGGCGCAAGCCACGGGGCGCAGCAGCTCGCACCGCACGCCCGCCAGCGGCACCACGGCCAGGCCCGCGGCGGCGATCTGCGCGTGCGGCGGCAGATTGGACTTGAGCAGGGGGTCGCCGCCCCTCATCACATCCTGCATGAATGACGTCATCATGCTCGCATCGGTGACGAAGTCGAAGGTGCCCTCGGACGCGAAGTGGGCTACCAAGCCCTCGAAGCACTCGCGCGGCCACAAGCCGAGCTCCAGGGCCTCCGCGCTGCGGACCTCAGCCGCCGTCGGCTTGCCGCCGCTGCGCTGCAGGCGCTGCACGGCCGCGGCTGACGCAGCACGGCTGGCGGCAATCACCTCCCGCCGGCGGCAGATGGCCATCGTCGTGGCTGCGGTGCTCAGCCGGTACGGCACGGGTACGTCCCGCTCCACCCAGTAGGACCGCAGCAGCGGCACGCTGGCGATGCGCAGGCCGGCGCCGAGTAGCTCTATCGCCCCAACCTCGCCCAGCAGCATCGCGTGCCAGGCCTCGCGTCGCGCGGCGGAGCCGGCGGGGTCGGCCCGCGCGGCCGCGGTCGCGGCGGCACTCGCCACGCACGTGGCCAGAAGGGCTTGCCTCCTGCGAGGCGGCAGGCGGGCGTTGCGCGAGCAGGTCGAGTAGGCACGTCACCGCCGAACAAGCGTCAACAGGGCTGCCTGCTTGGATCTGGCAAGGAGCGGCCAAACCAGTCGAACGCATCAGGGTGGCAGGGCGGCAAACGAGCGTCCGGAGGAGGGCCACAGCCTGGCTGCGAGCGAGGGGGGAACCGTGGCCGGTGCCGGGCGGCGCCGCAAGCGTGGCGCCACGCAGCCGCAGCGCCCACCCCCACTCACCGCTCCGGCGCGGCGCTCTGGACCAGCATCAGGGGCGCGGGCGGCATAGCGTCCGAGCCCAGCGTCGGCAGCCAGTACAGCAGCGGGTGCATGCAGTACGTGAGCGCGAGTAGGGCGGCCGCCACGCGTGGCGCGCGGCCGGCTAGGGCCTCGGCCACAATGGCGTCCGCGGTGCGTGTGGCCGCATCGTTGCGGGCAGCACGCCCCCGGCTGGCGCTGCCGCTGGCGCGGCTGGCCCCGGCGCGGCTGGCGGCGAGGCGGGAGCTGGCCGTGGTGGCTGCGCTGGTTGCGGCGGTGAGGCCCGCCGCCGTGAGGCCCAGGGCAGCGGTCTTGGCGATGAGTGCGAGCGGCGGCAGCAGCTCCCCCACCGCGAGCGTCAGCAGCCGCCGCAGCTGCTGCGTGGCGGGGGTGGGGCGCCGAATCTGAGGACTCTCGCTGAACCTGGGCGGAGGGCAGGTCAGGAGAGGGCACGGGCAGGGCGGAGGTGAGGCAGAGCAGGGGCAGGGCAGGGCACGGGGAGGCGAGCGGCTGCGGGTAGCATGCGAGCAAGAGGCGCATGGGGATGAAGATCTGGCTTGGGTTAGCAAGACTTGGGCAGCAAGACTTGCGCGCACGCTGGGAACGAGCAGGCATGCAAGACGCCATGATCGCTCACCAGTCGAACGCCTCGACAAGCAGCTTGCTGCAGCCGAAGACGATGGCCGCCACGCCTCGGAGCTGCTCCTCCGCCAGAGCAGCTCCACTCGTCGCGGCGCCGCCGCTGCCTCCAGCAGCCGCCTTGCTGGAGGGACCGGCGCCGCCGCCAGCGCCAGCGCCGCCTCGCTGCCCGCTGGCGGCCGTGATCACGGCCACAATGTCGTGCACCAGGGCCTCCTCGCTCGCCGCCAGCACCTTGCGCAGGCTGGCGATGAGGGCCGCACCCTGGCGCGGCTCTGCGTAGGCAAGGAGCCACGGCAGCAGGGACGGGTCGAGGACATCGAAGAGCGCCTCTAGCGCCGCCGCCTCCGGCGCCGGCTCCGGCACGGCAAGGCGGCTGCCAAAAGACCGCAGCAGCCGCTCCAGGAACGGCAGCATTCCGCCCTCCAGGGCCGCCGCCACCTCGGCAGGAGGCTGAGCCGGCACAGCCGCTCCTGTAGGTCACAGGGGTTAACGGGGCACGGCGCCAGCTCTTTCACCCCAGTGCTGCCAGCCGCAGCTGGGCACAGCAGCGGCCATCTGCAGCTGCAAGGCCAGTGCAGCTGCGAGGCCAGTAAGCCCGAGTGCATCCTCGCCCCTGTGGGGCTCGTGCGCCCGCCTCACCTCCGTAGTGCAGGGTCCGCACGTCATCGCACAGCAGCGCTGCCAGCTGCTCGCAGCGCTGCTTGCCGCCTGGCGGGCCGCACGTGAGCAGCGCCGAGGCCGCCAGCCGCCAGTGCTCCGCCGCAACTCGACGCCAGGCCTTGGACCCGGGCTCCAGCTTGCCCAGGCTGGTGCCGACCATATCCAGGCCCAAGACAGCTATGTCGGTGAACGCGTCAATGTCGACGCGCCCCGGGCCCAGCGCCGCTGCCGGGCCCTGAGCCGCCGCCGACGGCCCTGCTGCTGCCGGCGCCGGTACGCTGCTGCCGGCGCCGATGGCCGCCGCACGTCCCACCGCGGCAGCCACAGAGCGCAGCGCGAGGCGCAGCGCCGCGGCCGTCGGCAGCTGGGCGCCGTCTGTGCAGCGCAGGGCAAGCAGCATGCAGATGATAGACTGGGACGGGTGGCTGTCTGTCAGCCGGCTCAGGCCGTCGGCAGATGCCTGCGGCAGGCCGTAGACGGGACCGCCATCGAGGGAGCGCAGGCCGACCACGCCCGCCGCCACGGCGCCGTGCAGAGCCCACGGCCCCGGCCAGGGAAAGGCGGGTGCGCCTGGGTATGTGGCTCTCTCGATGATGCTGGGGAAGTAGCTCAGTACGTCACGTGTGGAAGCGAGGGCGGCGGCCAGGGTGTCGTGAACCACCGGCAGGCCCTGCGGCCCGGCAGCCGAGCCACCGCCGGGCCCGACCTGGGCGCCGCCCGCGGGCGCCAGCGCCGCCATGAGTGCCGCGCAGGTCATGACGGCCCGCAGCAGGTGCTCGCTAAAGTGGCACTCACGCAGCTGCGACGCGAGCTGGGAAGTGGCGCGCGCGGATGCTTTGGACGCGGTGTTCGGCGGTAGGCACTCGAAGCGCCCCATGACGCAGCAAAGTTCACCCGCAGCTGCAGTGGCGATAGCAGACTCCAGCAGCATGGCGATGGCAGTTTCGGCGTCCGGAGCACGGGCGCCGCTGCCGAGAGATGCCAGCGTCTGTGTGGCGGTGTCGGCAGCCGTTGCCAGCAGCCGACTGCACGCCGGCAGGGCCTGCGACTGCAGGAGCAGCCGTAGCCAGGACGTCATGGTACCTTGGTGCTTGGGCTCATCGGATCCATGGCGCTGAGCCGCGCTGTGCAGGACAGCGGCAGCGTTCCAGGCCAGGCTCAGCCAGCCACGTCGGCGCTGCGCTGGGCCATCCGGGCGCAAGTCATCCGGGCGCAAAGCATATGCCAGTACATGTAGCGCAGTGCGTCTGAAGGTGCCGTCTGAGAGGAGCACTCGCGCCGCATCTCTGCTGCCGACACTGGCGCGCAGAGTCTGGGTGCTTGCCGCGAGCGTAAATATTCCATTTGTGGTTATTGTAGCTGCATCATCTAGTAAGCGCTGCGAGTCACGTAGGAAGTCCTCCTTTGCGTTTTGCATGTTAGCTTGGGCCGTGCTACATGGCACAACAACCTTTCTGCCAGATGCTATGATTGTGTATGATGCACATTCTGCTTAATCCTGCTGCTACTCCGTGGCCTGGCGATTGGCACGAACCTTGGCCTTTGCCCGTCTTTGCCCTGCCCTGCCCAGTACACCGGCGGGAAGGAGCCCCGAGCCGGGACCACGCCTGACTTCAGGTACGTTGTTGGCGACCTTTACGGACAAGGTGGCTCCATCCGGAGTGGCGAAGTGGCGTAGCCCAACCCAGTCCCTCACCTAGGCCTGCCGGCCGCCCTCACTTACTGGGCTAAATCAGTTGAAGGCGTTGCTTGTGTAGGCGTCCACCACCCTCTCAACCAGCGCTCAACGTGCCGTCACTTGTCTGGGACGCGACCCCAGGTCCACTATGGTGATCCGGACATGGCCGGCGCACGCTGGAATGCGAAGAAATTGCAGGCCTCTCGCCCCCCGGCCTCGCGCTAGCACAAGCTTACGGCCGCTATCGCAATAGCTACCGAACGCAACAGCTACCGAGCGCAACAGCCGCCGCCCAGCCAGCCAGGCACGACCAGGAGGCAGGGCCCACAGGGGCCCACCCTTGCTGCCAACTCAGCCCCCGACTGCCCCCAACACCGCTACGCTTCCGCCTGGCGCCGCCAGAGGCCGCGGCCTCCACCCCTGGCTGCCGCTCGACCCCTGCAGGAGGTGGCAGCGAAGGTTCCGCCCCGGCCCCCGTCATCAGAGCTCGGGCGGCCGCGCTTACCGCCCTGCTGGCCAATCCCTACAGCAGCCAGAGCCTCCGCCTTGCCGCTATGGCACTGCTGCTGCCATTCGTCATTCCTAGCACACCGCCTGTGGGCGGAGTTGTGCCGTTCACTTACCAGATTCCCCGGACAAAGTCCTGGGGGAATGGCACTGCATGCCGTGTCGTTCATGGGAGAGTCCCCCCCCCTGCTGGTCGTCAGCCCAACATGGCCAGGACGTCGGCAGTAGTGCTTCCTGCGGCGAAATGGAGTCAGGGATGGCAACCCCCCAACCCGCCTCCCAGCTCCCACCATGCACCCAGCAGGCACTCGTACATGAGCCCCGAGCCTGCAGCCCAAGATCTCGCCTTTTCGCCAAGCTCTTTCTGTGCCAGCGGCTTCACCCGTCCACCCCAACACCCATGCTGTCCCGAACAGGAGGCCCTCCTGGCCCGGGGCGGTGCCCCGCCCTGCTGCACTCGCCCCACTACACTGCATCTCATCGTGCCTTGCTCACCGCGCCATGTAATAGGATACCTCCTCGGACGTGGGTATGTGGCATGGCACACCTGCCACACGCCAGGCCAGGCCAGGCCAGGCCA
Source organism: Chlamydomonas sphaeroides (assembly GCA_001662425.1). Lineage (NCBI taxonomy): Eukaryota > Viridiplantae > Chlorophyta > Chlorophyceae > Chlamydomonadales > Chlamydomonadaceae > Chlamydomonas > Chlamydomonas sphaeroides. Next base: position 99,847 of record BDDC01000040.1, read on the forward strand.
AGCCGCCCCACGCCAAGCCGCACCTTGCCGAGCCGTGCTGATGAGCGGAGCCCCATTTTGCATCGCACCACATCCCACTGCACTGGGCTGCGCCACGCACATACGCCACACCGTGCCACACCCCACATTGCGTGTGGGGCCGCCGGCCGCGCCGAGCAGGACCGCTCCGGACCGAGCCGGGGCCGCGCAAGCCCTGCCAGGCCACACCGGGTCCAGCCGGGCCGCACTGCGCCGCGCCGGGCAGCGCCTTGCCGTGCCAGCTGCGCCGTGTCAGGCCGCGAACAAGCACAACTCGTGGCCCACCCTCAAGCGCGCTGAGCAGGGACGTGTTCCCGCTGTTCGCGGTACGTACACGGCGCCGGTGTAGCCAGCCGCACAATCTATCCGCACCGACCTTTGTCAGCCGCGGCCCACCTCCGCAAGCGGGACACACGCGCAGTACAAGGCCCAGGCCATGTTGCACGGCACCGGCACGGCAGCATGCGGTGCGCTGCCCAGCACGTGTTGCCCTCCGCTGCCCAATCTTTTGCCAAAGCTTGGCAAAGGCAGGAGCACCTCCTGCGCAACCCACATCTACGTCACGCAGACCGCAACCACAATAAATAAAACAGATTCCGGCTGCCGTTACTCGTGCTGGCGCCCATGGCCCGTGGCTGGCGCAAGCTCGCCCAGCAAGCAAGCTCGCCAAGCAATTGTTGCGTTCAGTTTTGCGGCCCGCGTGTCTTCCGTGCCACGTCCCGGCCCCCTGCTGGCGACAGGCCCTAGCCCCGAAGCCGCGTTTGCTCCTCATCAGCCCTCGCCCGCGCCCGGGCCGCCACCTCCCTCGCCAGCCGCCGCCCCACACGCGTCCCCGTGCCCCGCCTCCCAGTGCGCGCGCCGGCACGCCTCGCCGCAGTAGCGCACCCGCCCGCAGCCCTCGCACGGCCGCAGCGGCAGGCCCGCCTCCGAGCCGCCGGCCACGCGCGTCTGCCGACACACACACACACATTGTCTACCACGCGCTCGGGCTGCGTACAACGCGTCCTGGCTTACCGCATTGGGAGCTTGCTTGCGGTAGGCACGGCGGCAAAGCAGGTTCTACAGCCGAAGCTCCAGTGCCGCAGCCCGCCGGTGGGGCCCGACGGCTGGCGGCCGCTGTGCTGCCGAGGCGGCGGCGGCGACCACGCATATGTAGGTACCGATGTTGCGTCGATTACTCAGGTCCGATGGACAACATGACCGTCTGTTGGCTTCTCTTTAACTTGATCAACACTGGCGCACGTCCACGCCGGATGCAGGGCAGGCTTTCGCTTTCAGCACGCCCACGACGGATGGCCCGACTGCCCGACAGGCGCATCAGGCGCAGCTGTGTGGCATGAAGGAGCCACGTACCCTCGGCCTGCTTCCCTGGCAAGTCACAACCTTGCTGCGCACGGGGTCCACCATGGCCCACTACTGCAGCGCATTGCGGGGCCAACGCCCGTGCCAACATCCGCAAGCAACACCCGCCCTGCCGCCCTAGGCCGACCGCCGCCTCGCTCATGCGACGGGCGGCGGGCGGGGGGCGTACCACGATTCACAATGCTCCCATGCTCACGCCGCCACCAATGCTTGCTCCCTGTCCGGCCCTGCCGACGCAGAGCCAGCGCCCACCTCGCCGACCGACCCGCAGCGTCACGACTGCGTCGCACCCCAGGCACCACAGGCCCCAGGCACCTAGGCACCGCCGCCGGCAGCTTGCCCAGCATCCGGTCCGTACGCCCCGCCTCGTTGGTACACGTTGGACCTAAGTCGTTGCCGCCCGAGCTCCCCCGCCCGCCGCGGCGCGCCGCTCACTTGCCCACGCCCTTGCCCTTGGTCTGCTTGTACCAGGTGTCGATCTTGTCGCGCTCTATCTTGGTGATGGGCGAGAAGTCCATGTTGCGCACGCCCGGCAGATGCGCCACAACCCACATCTGCGGCGTGGGAGGAGAGGTGCGAACACGTGACAAGGCTGGGGTTCGCAATCCCCGGTATTTGTGTCATCATCCACTCTATGGCAGCCTGTGAGGGCGTGCAGGGGCAGTGGGGCCGCGGGGGTTTGGGAGCGGGTGCGTGCCCTCCGCCGATGCGCCGCCGAACTACCGCTGCGACGGCCACGCGTAGAGCATAACGAAATATGACCATACATGTTGCCTAAATCTCCGTGGCGTCAGGCCCGGAGCATCGACCGTTCATTGGCCGACACAAGTTGCAGGCCGGGGTGCCGCAGCGTCAAAAATGTGTGCATGGCTACCGGTTCACGTCGGGCGCTTGGGTGCCCTGCCGCGCCCTCCCACATGGCCGTGCCCTGGCGCTGCAACACGGCGCGGGCGCACCTTGTAGTTCTTGGCCTCTGAGATGGGGTTGCCGTGCAGCGTGAGCTTGTTGAGGCGCGGCAGCTGCTGCAGCTTGAGCACGTCCATGATGTTTGTGATTTGGTTGCCTGCGTGTGGGCGGTGGCAGGGGGAGGGGCGGCAACAAGGCTGAGCGGGGGACCACGAGCTGGGCCGCCGTCGGAGGCGGCGGCAAGCGCCCCGGTGGAGCGCAGTGCCTGGCGCGCGGACCTCGGGCCGAACTTCGCAGCTGGCGCTTCTGGCTAAAGGGCGACACAACAGCAGTGCGCAGCCTCCTGACGCGGCGTCCCAAGCGCAGGGCCGGAGATGCCCGGCGGTGGGTCCCACCGGCCCCGTTGCTGCCCTTGCTCGCCCGTAACCGCGCCCAAACCCCCTTTAACCCTTTCGCCTCCTACCGTGCAGGTACAGGACCTGCCGGGGGCAGCAGTGACCGGAACGGGGAGGCCAGGGCAGACGTGAACGCCAGCACGTAAGCTAAACATGCGCCCAGCCGATAGGCTGCTCGCTCGCGTGGCCCAGTCGCCGCGGCTGGTCCCCGCGGCCTGCCCCAGCCCTGCGCCCGCGGCACGCCAGGCCGCACCTGGAGCGACGGGAAGTCCAGCACCGCGTCCTCTATGGTGGCCAGCTGGTTGGAGGACACGTCCTGTCATGTGGGTCGGGGCGCAAGGTGGGTGGGTGCGCGGATGGCCGCCGGAGCTGCAGTGCTGCGGTATGCTTGCTGGCCAATGACGCGTTTGGGTTGCACGCGGCTCGGCTTCGCAGGGTCCTCGCGAACCATGGGTCAAGCTGACCACAGTCGTCACTGCTGCCCCGCGCTCACCAGCCAGACGAGCTGCGCTGGGTCGTCCAGGACGTGCGGCATAACCCGCCCGAGTCCGTTGAGCGACATGAGCAGGTTGTTGCACTGCCACACAGGGCAGGGAGGGGAGGGAAGGGAAGGGGTAGCAAGGTCGGGCCCGGGCGGGTCGGCGCGACCACCGTGCGCGTCCGCTACCCGCGCATGTTACGTGCGTCCAAGGCTCCAGAGCTCCCATGCCCGTCCCCGTCCACTGCTGCGGTATGCGCTGCACGCTGCAGGCTCTCCAGCAACACCACCGCCCCGTTCTCGTGCCCCAGCGCCCAATGCCCACACCGCGCCGCCGACAGAGATGCGCGCACGGCAGCGCAACGCATCACCTGCTCTAGGGCTCTCGCGGCCATCGCGGCGCCTCGCCGGCCGCACACGCGTCTGAGTCCCCAAAACTCCACGCCGCTGCCTCACCAGCCTCAGCGAGTTGGAGTTTAGCTTGGCCCCAAGGCCGCCGGCCGCCCTGCCGCCGTTGCCCGGCCCGCCGGCGCCAGGGCTGGTTGGCCCGCCGCTGGGCGAAGGCAGCCCCTGTAAGCCCAGCGGCGGCCTGCCCAGTGGATCATCCTCGTGGCCATGGCCGGCCTCGTGGGAGGCGAGCTGCTCCAGGTACTCGTGTGGGCTGGAGTCGGGTGGAAGCGGCGGCCGCCGGGCGAAGCCGGTTGTGGGCTCGGTCAGGACCAGGTCAAAGACCGTCTTGAGGTCCTTGAAGGAATAGTCCACGGGAGGGCCTGGGTGGGGCACGACGGCAAAGGCGCGTCATGGCCAAGGGTAACCAATGGACTGTCGGGGACCTGGACAGCAGCGCTGCCCCGGGGTCACCCCTGCTATGGCCAAGAGCCCTCGCATGGCTGCCCTTGTCACGGCACGAACCCACGTCGCTAAGCCGTCCTCTTGGCTACGTTCTCCGTACACGCTGTTACCCCTGCCAACCTGCAGCGAGCTGCTTTTGGTCAGATATGCTCTGCGTGAGCCATTCGGCCTTCGACGTCTTCGGCGCGGTGGGGCTGTCGCCTGGGGGTGCCATGCCGACCGACCAGGCGCGAGGCGCACCGCCCCCTTTCGTTGCTTTGAAGCCAAACTGGTAGCTCGTATGGCGTGCGGTGTGTCGAAGTAGATAAGCTTGGTGACAGCGTCGGGGTTCAAGAACCAAGTATTGTCGTGCTGTGTCGCTGGACGTGTATTCTCCTACACCAGTGCGGTGAACTTCATGCAAGGCGACTGGCAAAGAGCATTGAAGCAGCTCTGTGTAAGTTTGTCGAGCGTGGACACGTGTATGCGTTGTGTTGAGAAAGCAATACAGGCTTGTTGGTACTGGAAGTCACGCGTGCAAGGGCGTCCTGTTGTGCGTTGCGGCAGTTCGGTTAGGTGCATGGGTTCCATACAGCAACAATTGCTGCCGAGGGCATTCCTTGGCCGCGATCACCTACATACCTCCAACCGCGCGTATGGAAACAACGTGAGCTGCAAAACAAGTTGCCGCCTGTACCTCGAGACCATCGGTTTTTGCTATGGCGCTAATTCCGACCGTTCTGGGGGCCATATCCCACCGCCTGCAGCAGCTCTATAAGGCTGGAAGGCTCGCCGTGCGCCTTCGCTCAACCCGGCGCCGCTCGCCGATATCTACCATCCTGGGCGCCTCCGACCTGCTTTGGTGCTACGCGTTGGACGTCAAGGGCAAGGTATGCCCTTCCAACCCTTCCTGACCAAACGCGCTGCGACACCACGAGGGCAACGCCCACACCACACCCCTACGTCTCAACACCCAGCCAACCGAACACGCCGCGCTCCATTTCCTCCACCTGTTGCTACGCAGACCAAGATCGCGCTAGCCTGGCTCGCAGCGAAGCTGGTGCACGGCAAGGTTCACTGCAGCCAGATGGCCTCCCGGACGCAGAAGTACCTGGAGCAGCAGCGCACGGTCAACCCGGCCACCGACACTGACGCCCGACTCGCCGCCGACCTAGACCGCATCCTCGCTGCCGCGGCAGCACCCGCGACCGCCACCGCCTCCGTGGCCGCGCCAGCCATCGCCGCAGGGTCTGCCAAGCCCCCCACTGCCGGCGGCACTGCAACGCCGGCGGCGCCAGCGGCGGCAGCAGCGGCCGCGCCGCCGCCGCCGCCCGACGCCATTACGAGGGCCGGTCTGCTGTTCGCGCGCGACGTGCTCGCGCAGCTTGAGGCGGGGGAGGAGGCGGTGCAGCGGCGCTTCTGCCGGGAGGAGGACGGCCGGATGGACGTGCGAGGGGCGCTGGTGGCATTTTACAGCACGCCAACATCCTACCGGTGGGGCGCACTCCTCGGTGGGCGGTGTGGTGGGCAGGACGAGGCCACGCACCACGGGTCGGAGCTGTCCTGGGTGCCGCGCTTGGTCCCGACACCCATGGCCTGGCCCAGGGCTGTACAACTGCATGACACACCGGGGCGTGGCGCCCCCCCCCCTGACATGCACGCGCTGCACCTAACCCGTCCGTCCTCCCGTTGCGAACGCTGCGCTGCTGCCCTCAGGCTGGTGGACGCGCTGTCGTCCAAGGCCACGCTGGCGCCCGGGCGGCTGCAGTCGCTGGTGGACCGCGTGTACCACGACCTGGCGATGGCACTGCGGAGGGACCTGCTCGATATGTTTGTGCTCTAGGTGCCTGGGGTTGAGAGGGGTTGAGCTTGCGAGGCGATGGTCAGGTTGCTGTCCCGCCAGGCGGGACTCGGTGCACATGTTCGTGGCGTTTGCGCCTGCGGTTATTGGCGTGGTGTGAGGGTGGGAGTCAACGGATGAGGGCTGCGGTCTCGCCGGCCAGGGCTGTTGGGTTTTCGAGCCAGGACTCCAGGGCTTTCACGGAGTCGAGGGCGGGGCTATGGTGCCGCTAGCCGGATGGCGACACAAGGGAACTGGAGGGGCCTGCTAGGCACATGACTGAGTGCCACGGGCCGTTGGGACACGCGTGAAACTTGGAAGGTGTGCTGTACCGGTACAGCATCGGCCTGCCGGCAGAGCGCAGCAGCTGCCGACTTTGTCGTGGGTGGGGTTGCTCGTGATGGCTACGCTTGCAGTGGCAGGGACCTATCTCCAGGCTTGCGAAAGGGTGTTGATGATGGCATGTGCCACAAGCGCTTTTGCAAGCTGCTCAAATGTACGGTGGCTTGGTTGGGTGGGTAAGCGGCATGGGCGCTCGCTCCTGCAGCCGGCGGTGGCGAGCTCCGCGCGCAGTCCCTCGCCTCTGTTGTGTCATGTTGTGCTGTGTGCTCGACTTGTCTTCGGTGAACTTGGAGTGAACCCAAACGGCGGGGCCAATGTGGCCAAGCGGCTGCGGCTTCTGGTGTCAGGCTTTCACCGGCGCGTTGACTGCAGGCTCGTAGCTGTGCGGCCAGGAATGGTAGGTGAGCTGGCCAATCAGCGCGTAGCGAGGACGATGAGGGCCCAAAGGGGCTCGGCGCTAAGAATGGAAGCCTGACAATGCAACGCTACACGTTCCGCATGTCATGCGCAGCAACTTCCGCACGCGTTCTTCGTCTGACCCGCATCACAGCGCCGCACCCGCTCTGCATTAGTGGACTCTCCCGCGGCCCTTGCCTACAGCCACCACCCCGCCTCCCGTTGCCACGGCAGCGCCCTACGCCGCCGCGCCCGCCTCCTCTGCCGCCGCCGCCCGCGCCGCAGCCTCGCGCTCGGCTTTGGCGATCGCTGCCGCCTCCCGTGCAGCTTCGCGCGCCTTCTTGGCCTCGATCTTCTCCAGCTGAATCCCATACGACTCGTCCATGTAGGGATCCACGAAGCCAGCCTCCTCAGCGTCCGCGGCCGCGTGCAGCGCCCGCGCAACATGCAGCAGCGCGTCCTTGCCGCCCAAGCTTAGCCCGGCCAGCACCGGTGCCGACGATTCGGCCATGGGCCCGTCGGGCGCATCCGCCCCCCGGGCGGCGGAGGCGTTGCCGAGCGTGGACCGCGTGGCCAGGGCCGCGGCGGCGGCGTTGGCGGCAGCGGTGCCCTGCGACAGGGCCACCTCCGACAGCGCCGCTGTGACCACGGGCATTACCCGGGCCAGCAGATAGCGCCGCAGCGCGTCGCCACGGCCACCACGGAAGCGCAGCTGATAGGAAGCCTCCATGCCAGCGGCGGCGGCCGACGTCGCGCCGTCGATGCGCGCCGCCGAGGCAGCGGCTGCTGCCTCCGCTGAAGCGGCGGCCTGCGCTGCGGCCAGCGCGGCCTCGGCCTCCGCCGCTGCGGCGGCGGCGTCCGAGGGGCGCTGGAGCTGCGGCGGGAAGCCGTCGAAGTGGCGAGGCTGGCCAAGGAAGGCCTCCACGCCGCGCTCCAGCGGCTGCAGCTGCAGCGGCTGCAGCGTCGGCGTCAGCGCGGCAGCGCCCGCCGCCGCCACCATGTACGGCACCGACCCCGGCGGCGCGTTGGCGGCGGCCGAGTACGGCGGCAGCGGCGGCGGCGTCGCGGGCACCGTGACCCAGGGCCCCTCCTCCACGTTGGGGTTGAGCAGCTTGGTGTGAGCCGCACCAGCGTCCACGCACCACGCCACCAGGCCGCCGTGCTTGGGCAAGGCCGGCCCCGGCTCGGCCGGCTGCTCGCCGGAGGCCGTGGCGCCGCCGAGCGACGCGCTGGGGGTGCCTGGGTCGTCATCAAACATGACCGTGCGCGACACGCCCGGCACCTCGAGCGCCTCGAGAAGCGCGCCGTGCTCCGCCAGCGCCGCCGCCGCCGCCGCCGCCTCGGCCTTGGCGCGCCGCCGCTTGGCTTTGAGGGTGCTGGCCTCGGCCTCGGCGCGCACGCGCTCCGCCTCACGCGCCGCCTGCTCCGCCGCCCACGCCTCCTGCGCCGCCGCGATGCGCGCGGCCAGGTCCTCGGCGTCCTCGGCGCGCCACGCCTTCCACGCCGCCAGGCGCCGCACAAAGCCGGGGTCGTTGTGGTGGCCCCAGCTGCTGGGCACTGCCTGCGGCGCCTCCTTGGCCTTGCTGCCCGCCACGGACCCGGGCTTCTTGATGGGCTTCTTGTCGCCCAGGTCCGACACGCCGCTGGGCTCGGCTGCGGGTCGGGAATGAGACATGACAGGTGGTCAGCTACGGGGCGCTCCGAGGGAACGGGACAGAAGCTGAAGCGAGCCCGGCAGCGTGTGAAGCATAGGGCCTGGTGGGGCCGGAAACGCCACAATGCGACCGGGGCCTGGCGGCGGCCGCGGGCTCACCGTACAGGCGCGCGAAGGCCTCCTCAGTGGCCGCCTCGATCGCGGCCAAGCGCGACCGCAGCACGCCCTGGCCCTCCACCTCCTCCTCCTCCTCGCCCGGCGGCGCCGCCAGCTCGATCACGTGCGTGGGCGTGGTCAGCGGGTTGGGCACCAGCTTCATGCCCGCCGGCACCTCGAACGTGTCGGGCCCGGAGCTCGGCGGCGGAGCGGCGTGGCCGTGGCCGTGCGCCGGCGCGTGCCCGGCCGTGACGCTCTTGCCGCCCTTGGCGCCGTGCTTGGCCTGCAGCATGCAAGACACACCGCAAAGGGACAGAGTGACGGGTGAGCTGCGCCCAGACGAGGCCAACACGTGACGCCATGCACACACGCAGAGCGTTGTGCCAAGGCACGCGCTGCCCGGGGCGCTCGCCGCAGCCGCCGGGTATGGTTGGTACTCACGTGTGCCGCGGCCTCGGCCGCAGCGGCAGCGGCGGCGGCGGCCGCCGCCACCGCCTCTTCGTCCTGCTCCACCATATAGAAGGCCGCCTTGGCCTGCGCTGCCGAGCGAGGGAAGCCGTCCAGCACGAACCCGCGGCAGCGCGCGCGACACCGCGGCTCCGCCACCGCCGCCGCCAGCAGCTGCCCGAGCAGCTTCGCGCTGACGCGGCCGCCGCCCAGCCACGCGCCGCCGGTGGCGTCCGACGGCCGCTCCTTCTTGTCTTCCTTGCCGCCGCCCATGGGCGCCGACGCCACCTCCATCTGCGCCGCGCGGACCAGCAACGGGTCCATGACCGTGCTGAGGCCGGCGGCGGCTGCCACGGTCGGGTCCGAGGCCGACGCCAGCAGCAGCGGCACGGAGATGTAGGCCAGGTTGTATCGGTACGACAGGCGGTGGGCCAGGTGCGTCTTGCCGGACAGCGGAGGCCCCGTGACTAGCAGCCGCAGCGGCGTGAGGCGGCGGGACTCGCAGAACTCTGCGAGAAGCTCGGCCGCGTGCGCGGGCACACCGCCGGGACGCGAGGGCGCCCACTGCGGCGGCGGCGCCGGGGGTGGCGGCGGCGGCGCGAGCGGGCCGACGGGCCCCGGCGGCGGCGGCGGCGCGGGCGGCGGCGGCAGCGGCGTGGTGGCGAAGCTGAGGTCCAGCAGCAGCCGGTCGCAAGGCGGCTGCGAGCGCAGGTGCAGCTCGGTCTCGGCCACACGCCTGCGGGCGCCGGCGTCAAAGCAGATGAGCCAGTTGTCAGCTCGGTCGGGGCAATAAGCGGGACACCCTGCCAGTTCGGTCTGTGACTCCCTTCAGCCGCGGTTCCGCCACCACAGCAGCAACCCTTGCAGCCCGTCCCCCCAGCCGCGGCGCCGACTCACTCGATCGCCTCCTCGCTGGGCCCCAGCCCCAGCGCCGCCGCGATGGCGTTGACCACCTGCTCCTGCGTGCAGCGGCTGCCGTCCGTCACCAAGTAGTAGCCCCCCGCGGGCCCCGCCGGCGTGGCCGTGGCCAGCGCCGCCGACCACGGCGGCGCGCTGGCCGCTGTGCCCGGCGAGGCGCCGGCGGTGCCGGGCGCCGTGGCGCCGCGCATGCTGCCCATCTCGGCCGTGTGCGGTGCCGTGTGCGGCGCCGTGCCCGGCGGCAGGGTCTGGGTGCCGGCGAGCGAGGCCGCGGCCGCGGTGGCGCTGAGGGCCGGCGGGTTGCAGCCGGACAGGGCCAGCAGGTAGGAGGCGAGGTCGGCCACGTGCAGTGTGGGCAGGATGTTGGAGCCGGCGCCGTAGATGGTCAGCCGCGGCGGCGGGGTGGCGGGGCCGCCATGTGGGTTGGCCACGGGTGGCGACACGCACTGCCGCACCCAGGCGGCCTGAAGGGGAGCAGGAGGGGCGGAACAACAGGGCGAGCGTGAGGGAAGGCGAGAGCCGCGCATGTGGGTCGGGGCGGGCGGGCCGCGCGCCCTTGTCGTACGGTACGGCTCGGGGCCCTGCCGTGCTGTGCCGTACCTGAAAGGCGTTGAAGAAGGCCAGGTCGTCCTCGCCCTCGCCGTACAGCAGCCCCGGGCACACGACTGCGGTCCGCAGGCGGCCGCGGCGGCCCGCTCGCAGCACCACGTGCTCCGTGGCCAGGGCCTGCCGCCCCGACACCGCAGGCGTCCTGCGGGCAGGCGTCGCCAGGCGGGAATGCGGCCTCATCACAGGAGGCACGGCTGCGGTCTCAGCCTTGTGCAGTAGCCTGTGCAGTAGAGATAGGGCGCTGTCGGACAGATCGCCCACCTGCGGACGACGTCCTCGGGCGCGTTGAAGATTGGGGTCACGGAGCGTGGCCGCTCAAGGTCGGCGCCGCCCTCGCCGGCGGCCTCCTCGCCGCCCTCGCCCGGCTCGCCGGCGGCGCGGCCGTCCACGGTCCCGTTGGCCAGCGCCTCCTGCGCCTCCATGGCGCCGGTGTAGCTCCAGGTCGCGACGCCGGCCTCGAAGGGATCGTTGCCGTCGTCGCCCTCGCCGTCGCCGCCCTCGCCTAGGTTGTTGAGCGTGGAGAAAAGCGACTCGGGGGTGGGCCGCGTGGCCGCCCACACGAGCGGGCTAGACACGGCCACGAAGAGCACCTCACGGCCGCCGTACTGCGGAAGAGAGGTCGCGTGAGGGGCAGGGACGTCAGCGCGCGAGGCGCGGGGGCACGAGCCGGGCGGCAGACGGCGGGCCGGCCTCACCGGCTGCTGCGCCAGCTGCACGGCAGCGTCCCGAGTGGCGCGTTCGTTGCCGAGCATGTCATAGATCACCACGTCGGCCGTTAGCAGCAGCTGCTTCTGCGCACCCTCTGAGCCGGCGTCAGCCTCCTGCGTCAGGGATGACAAGAAACCCCGCGCATGGCTTGGCCGGGGAGAGCGGGCTCCAGACCGCTATGCCCTTAGTTGAACTCGAATACTGCGTCTCGTCCCAAGGCAAGAGCCAGATGTGATGACGGCGTCGCCAACCCACCTGGAAGTAGGTCTCCACGGCTGCGGGTGTCTCCCGCGTGCCGGTGGCCATCCCCGAAACTGCGTGCCCCGCGGCCTGCATGTTCGGCACCGCACACCCTTTTCTTCATACAAGCTCTGAGGTGTGCGACGGACTCTCCCGCAGCGCGCAGCAGGGATAGCCGTGCGTGACATGCAAGGTGCTTACCGCAAACGCCTTTGCAACAGCCGTGCCGACATAGCTGTTGCACGGGTAAACAAATACCTTCTTGCCCGGCATGTTGAGTTGTCCCCGGCTACGCCTTCGATGTCTTCAATTTTAGCTTTTGCTAACCGGACCTTGTCTCTTACGCTGCCTCATTCTGCTGCTGCACAATGACGCACAGATGAGGGTGATTCAGGCAAAGGCGTACTTCGCGGTCCAGAAGTCCAATCCTGAAGCGCAAGAGTTAACAAGTCGAGTGGTCAAGTGCACAGTTGTATTATTGTTGTATACGTCCGCAGTTGGTCAGAGGGTCAGCTCTCGCACATTGTACCAACACACACACGCTTTCCGTCTCACCCCGAAGAACCACCCCGGCCACTCGCACCGCCTGCCTCCATTCCCCAACTCTCCCATTTTAGACACCACGTGCCAATGCAATAGGAGCGGCCCAACGCCAGGCTCGCTACCGGCCCTGGCCATAGTAACCTCCCTGCCAGCCAGGTGCCGGCGCCTGCCCTCCGGAAGCGCCGTAGCCGTAGCTCTGGGAGCCGTACGCCGGGGGCTGCGCTGGCCCTTGTGCATACGGCGGTCCTGCAGGAGCGGCAGACAAGGAAGGCCCTCAGCAGATGCATGCACATACGCCCTCGCATCCGCCTCCTGGACGTCGACCTACAGCCCGCACAGCTCACCATAGCCAGGCCCCTGCGGCGGCGCGCCGTACCCCGCCTGCAGCGGCATGCCGTACGGCGCCGCCGGGGGCGCCGCACCCGGCTGGCCGCCGTACGGTCCCAGCGGGGGTGCGGCCCCGTAACCCGGCGCCGGCTGCTGGCCGCCGTATCCTGGGCCCGGCGGCGGGCCGCCGTACGCCTGGCCTGGCGGCGGCGCCACCGGCCCAGCGGGGCCGTAGCCTTGCGGGGGCTGCTGCTGCTGGGGCGGGGGTCCGCCGTAGCCGCTCTGTTGCGACCCCGGCGCAGGCGGGTAGCCGTACTGCTGGGGAGCTGGCGGGAAGCCGCCGCCCTGCTGGGGCCCCGGCGCGGCGGCGGGGGCGTAGCCTGTGGGGTTGCGGCGGCGAGGCACGAGGCCGGCCGGTCAGGAGGCGAGCGAGCTTAGGGCAGTTACAGCAACTTGGGGGCGCGTGTTGCCAGGTGCTGCGGCAGAGCTTGGTGGTCAGTGGCCTCGGCTGCGGAAGAGCACCGGCTGCCTGGCCACCGTCCAATGGTTACAGGCCCCGTGCGTCACCTGGGGCGGGGCCCGGCGGCAGCTGCGGCGACCCGGAGCCAAAGGGGTTCATCGGGTAGGCAGGCGGCGTGGCCGAAGGCTGCGGCGGCGCCGCCGCGGGCGCCGGCTGCTGCGGCTGCTGCTGGTACTGATGCTGGTGAGGCGGCGACGGGGCCGTCGGCGACGCCGGCGCCGGCGGAGCCGAGGGCGTGCTGGAGAGGGGCGGGTTCTGTGGAGGGGGACGTCCACCCCGGTTTTGTGGGTACCTGGAGGCTCCCTGCGCACCACCCGCCTTCCGCCAACCCCCAAGGCAGCAGGCACGCCTGGACGCAAGCTAGCCAGGCAGCCCCACCCCGCACGTCAACATCACTCGTGACATCCGTGACACCCGACATCGGGTGGCGGCCACCAGACTGGTGTTCAAAGCCAGCCAGAGTCGCTTACCTCGGGCATGGCCGCCGGGGGCTCCGGCACCTGCAGCGGCGGCGCCGCCGCCGCGTGCCCCGGCGCTGCCGCCGCACCCAGCCGCGGCCGCAGCGCCGCCGCCAGCCTGCCCAGGCCCAGCTGCTCCGCCAGCGCCAGCAGCGGCTGCAGCTGCGGCTCCGGGAAGTCCAGGCAGCCGCTGTAGAGGTGGCGCAGTAGCTGCTGGCCGGCATCGGCGCCGGTGCCAGCAGGCAGCGCCAGCCGCAGCCGCGACCCGGCGGCGGCGGCGGCGGCGGCGCCCGCCGCCGCCAGCGCGGTGCGCGCGCCGAGCAGCTGCCGCCGCAGCCCCTCGCACCGTGCCACCAGGACTGCCGAGTGCGCCGCCAGCACGGCGCCGCCATCGGCATGCAGCTCCACGTCAGCAGTGCCCCACGGGTCGCCCAGCATCGCCGCCCAGTCGTCCGCCAGCGCGGCCGCCGCCGCCGCCGCGTCAGTGGCGGCCGGTAGCGGCGCAGCCGCCGCGGCGGGCGCGGGGGCGGGGATGGGTGGCCGGGGGCGCGAGGGCGTGGCTCCTGCCCAGGCGAGGCGCAGGCGGCTGCCGTTCCACTCGTACGCGCACAGCCAGCCGCCGGGCAGGATGGCAAGGCGCAGCGCGTGCGAGGCGGCCTCGCCCAGCGGCGCCTCGCGCAGCGTGCGCACCGCGAAGCCGGCGGCGGGGTCCACGCGGCGTAGCACGGGCGCGCCGTCGGGGCCTGCGGGGTCGTGGGGCCGGGTCACGGATGGCGCGAGCGCACCGGGCGCTGGAAAGCCCGCCAGCATGTTGCACCAGGCCCCTGAGCTCCTGCGCTTCCTTGCGGCCCTTAACCCTCCCACGGCCACGCCACGCCCTGCGGCGGCTACGCCTGCTTCCAGCCCAGCCCATGGCTCCACGGCCCACGCCGCGGGCTCACCCTCCATCCCAGTGGCAAGCAGGCTGCCGCTGGGCGAGCCACCCAATCCGCCGCCACGCCCTGCCTTGCGGCCGTCACGCGTGCCTCCACAAAGCCGCGGCCCAACGAGCAGGCCGCCCCTTGAATATGCTACGCAATCCCCTGCTTCCGAGAAACTCGGGTTCCAAGACCCGCTGCTTCCCCGGACCCCTGCTGCCGCGGCTCACCCTCCATGTCCGTCACGAACAGCCCGCCGCGGCCGTCCACCACCGCGTCGCATACCGTGCCGAACCGCGCCCCGCGGCCCGCGCCGTCGGCCGCCGGCGCGTCCTCGTCCGCGTCCGCGTCCGACCCAGCCACCAGCTCCAGGCCGCTGGCGCCCGCAGCCAGCCGGTACAGCGCCTTGTCCGAGGCCACGTACAGGCTGGCGGTTGCGTGGTCGGTTGCGAGTGAGTGGATGCGCGCGTCGCCAGGGAGGGAGAAAGGCAGCGTGGAGATGGCGGCCGGGGTCGGAGGCGGCGCGAGCGCAGCGCGGCGCAGGCCGCGGCGGGCGCCGTCAGCGAAGAGCAGGCCGGGGGCGGCGTCGGGCGCGAGTAGGACGGCCGAGTCGACGCGGGCGTCGGGGCCGGGCCCGTCCTGGCGGCCGGGCTGGCCGGGCCGGCCGGCGACGAGGTCGACGGTTCCATTGGGAGAGAGGCAGTAGAGGGCGTCGCGGGTGGCAAGGTGGATGTTGCCGTGAAGGTCGGCAGCGGCGTGGAGCGGCAGGTTGGCTGCGCCGTCGCCGAGCGCGGTCCAGGTGAAGGGCGACCCGTCGCGGCGGCGCAGCGGCAGCGAGGCGCTGAGGCTCGCGCGAGCGGCGTCGCCGGCCTGCGTGATATTGTTGGGAGGGGGTTGATGGTTGGGGGGCGCGCGGCCAGTTGAGGGACGCTTGTACGGGGCAGGATGGGAGGTGGGTTTGTGGCGTCGCGCGTGCGCGCGCACCAACGCACGATCAGCGCTTGCCTGGATTCCGGTTAGCTCATGAAGGCCCTCGTGTGTGAAGACCAGGGCCTGCTCCGCACCGCCCGGCAGGCTGCGCGAGCAGATGGCAGAGACCTTATGGCCACTGAGCGTAACCCAATCTATCCGCATCCCTAAAAGCTGCAAAGTGTGACTTTGCTTTGCAAGCGCACAATAAACGCATTGCTGGACAGCAGTGTTTTGAGCCTTGAGGGACCCATGGGGAACGACGATTCCGCTTCCTTTGTTTTCGGTACCGCTGTCGGTACAGTTCTGCAATCTACCGTTATCAAATGCTCTCCTGCGTGCAGCTCCTAGCCACAGAGTAACACATCAAGCAACAACTTACCAGCTGACGAGAATTGCACACCGTGCCGAAGCCTGCTGACCGCAGCGAACGCTGCTAGGACTGCGTGTTGAACCTGTTTAAGGGTTCTGCGTTGTGTCGGGGACCGCACGGCTCCGCTAGCTGCGCCCAAACCACACCAACCTGCAGGGGTCCGCACCCCTGCCTGCCTCGCAAACGCTTGCGGCGACCTTTGGCCTGCCGCGCTCGTTGACGCCAGCGCGACCCAGCCTCTTGGTGCCTCCTGCTGCCAGCACGCCATGTGGCTCCGGGCCGCCTAGCCTTGCAGTCATAAGCCTCGCACCCACGCGGCACCGCTGACGCCCCACGCACGCAAAGGCGCGCAGCGCAACACCCAGGCCGCTGAGCCCAGCCCACAGCATTGTCCGATCCTCTCGTTGGAGCCAGCACCATCTAGACACCTCATGGTCCGCGTACACCGCCACGCGCTGAGCCGCTTCTCGGCTGTTCGCGCCATCTGGCAGCGCGGCGACGCCGGCGAGACCCTGGTCGCCGGCGATGACGGCATTCGGCCCATCACCGTCGACGGCGGCCCTGCTGACGTTGACGGCGTCGAAGGCGCCGCCGCGGTGGCGGCGGCGGCGGCGGCTCCGCCGCCGCTGGCGCTCGGCCGCCGGCTTGCGCTGCGGCACCGCCACGACGACGGCCTCGCGGCGGCGGGCACAGCGTATGCGTGGCAGGAGGACGGCGAGGTCACCGCGCTGCTGTACGCCATCTCTGACCCCGCCGCTACCGGCGTGACGTACTTCTCCACGCACCGCACGCTCATGCGGCTCAACCCGGACGACACGTGAGGCTGCGAGACGCATGGGGTCGGCAGCTCAGTAGGAGCGCGCAGCTGTGTGGGGTGGGGATGTGATGAGTACGCGCGACGCGTGCCGCGGCGCTGGGCGGACGGGGATGGCATGTGGGCCCGTGCGCATGGGCACCGCCGCGTGGCGCCGCCCCACGCCCCCATCTGCAGCTGGCTATGGGCGCGCGCCCTCACCCCTGACGCACAGGCCGCCGTGTTACTTGACTTACTTAAATGAACACACCGCCCCGCGCAGCGTTGAGCGGCTGGTGGGCTCCGTGGACGAGGCCGGCGAGGTGAACGGCCCCGGCGCCTCCGCTCTCGTCGCCGCGCCGCTGTGCCTCGCGGCCACCGGTGCGCTGCCGGAGCTGGGGCCGGAGGGGCCCCCGCTCGGCCTCCAGTCAGGGCCGCGGGCGCAGCCGGGCCGCTGTGGGCTGCCCGGCCGCATGCTGGCGGGCGGCGAGGCGGCGGCGCCCGGCGGCTTTCTGTTCTTCGCGGACGGCGCCAACCGGCAGGACGGTGAGGCCGAGGGGCTCTGGGATGGGGTGACGGGTTTCACACATGCCAGAGGACATACTTGACGCGGGCTGCAGCGTGCGCCCGGGAGCAGCGCCCGGCGGCGCCAGGAGTGCCGTTGCCCTCCGCGCAAGCCGTCGGCCGCCTTGTGTCGGGCGCCCTTGCGGCACCGGCAACCGTAGCAGCCAGCAGCCCCGAGCGCCCGCAGCGCTCCGGGCATGCGCTGAGCCGACTGTGTCCGCTGGCCCCGGCGGCGTTGCTTGACGGCGGCGGTCCGCAGTGCGCCGCGCGCGGCTGCCGCCGCCGGGCACGGTGCCGGCGCTGGCGGAGGAGGTGGTGCGGCTGCGCAGCATGGCCATCGACTCGCCCATTAGGTGCGGTAGCTGGGGCGCGGCTGGGGTGTGTTCCTGCTCACACAAGGCACGCACCGCATCGCACGGCACCGCGCGGCACGCTGCGCGGGCGCAGACGGCGCCAGAGGGCTGCCCGGCCCAGCCGGGACAACCCGGGGCGGCAGCCCTCCCTGTGCTTCGACCGCCACCGCTCTCGGTCGCCCCACCGCTCTCCCACGGTCCGCAGCGCGCTGGCGTACGACCCCGCCCTCGACGAGCTGTACGTGGCCACCGCGCAGTCCATCCGCCGCGTGACGGGGCCGTGCGGACCGCAGCCGCGCTGCGAGCTGGTGGCTGGCCACAGCTGGCCGGGCGCCGACCTGGAGGGCGGCGAGGAGGAGGAGGGCGAGGCGGGGGAGCTGGACGGCTTGGAGGAGGAGGAGGAGGAGGAGTGGGAGGAGGGCCGGGCGGCGGAGGAGGAGGGGCAGCAGGGCGAGGAGGGTGGCGCGGCGCGGGGCGGCGGGGCGGCGGCGCCGGCGCCGGCGCACGCTGCGGTGCAGGGGCTGGCGGCGGTGGCGGAGGCGGCGCCGGCGGCGCGCGGCGACGGGGCGGGCCGCGGCGCGCGGTTCGGGCTCATCTGCGACATGGTGCTTGACGCCAGCGGCTGCCTGCTGGTGTCGGACATCCGGGTGGGCGCGCCCGTCGTGCGGCGCTGTGGCCGCCCGTGCTGCGCTGCCGTGCACGCGCAGCCGGGGCTCCTGCAGGGCTGCCGCAGCGCACAGCCGCCCACGTGCGCCAGCCGCTCACCCGCCCTGTGCGCCCACCCTGTGGCCCAGCCGCCCTCACCCACCCGCCCCGCTGCGGCCCCCGCCCCGCAGCCGCCCGGCGGCGACGGCAACCCCTCGCTGCGCCGCGTGGACCCCGCCGCCGGCTTCGCGGTGCGCACGCTGCCGCTGACGCTGGGCGCAACCACCTCAGCCAGCCTCGCCATCCTGCCCAGGTGCGTGCCACCCTCCGAGCACTTGCGGCCACCTTGCCATCATCCAATGCGGCCGAGGCTGCCCGCCGCTGCTCCCCAAGAATGCCCGTGCCCGTTGTCGGACCTGTGACCGGCACGCCCTGCACGCCGCATCCGCCTCCGCGCCACTGCATGCAACAGCCCGGCCCGGCCCTGCAGCCCGCCACACGCGGCATGTCGCTCCGGCCCAGCCCCCAGGGTCTCTCTGAGTGTGTTTGTTCAACACACACGACCCGCGCTGAGTGTGCCTGCGCGTGGGGCCCCTGGCCCGCTCCGCCTCCGCCTCTGCCTCCTGGGCGCCCCGCAAGCCTCTCCTGCCCTGCCAGCCAGCCCCCACAACCCGGCGCTGCTCTCCCCCCGGCTTCCACCCACCAGGGGCTGGCTGTGCGTGTACGAGTGGGGCGGCAGCAGGCTGCGCCTCGCGCACCTGGGCGTCGGCCCGCGCCGCAGCCCGCGCCCGCCGCCGCTGCGACCTGCTCCCGACCTGGAGGGGCTGGCGGCCGACTGGGGCGAGCTGCTGACCGACCCGGGGGACAGCAGCGACGTGGTGGTGCTGGTGGCGGGCCGGCGCTTCCCCGCACACCGCCTGGTGCTGTCCACACGGTTGGTCTGCTGTGGGGCCGCGAGCGAGGCCGCATGCCAGGCGTGCATGGGCGTGCATTGGGGTGCATGGGCGTGCATTGGGGTGCATGGGCGTGCATGGGCGTGCATGGGCGTGCATGGGCGTGCATGGGCGTGCATGGGCGTGCATGGGCGTGTATAGGTGTGGTGGTGCGGCACCCCGGGCTCCTTACGGCCTCAGCACACTGGCAGCGACAAGGGGCCCTTGCGACGCCGCCCCATACGCAACGTGCCGAGACGTGTCCACCGTGCCGGCTCGTCAGGTGCGAGTACTTCCGGCGCCAGTTTGCGCGCGGGCCGCCCACGGCGGCGGCGGCCGGAAGAGGCAGCGCGGGGTTTGCGGACAGCGCGTCGGCGGAGGTGGCGCTGAACGACGTGGACTCGGACGCGTTCGAGTGCCTGCTGCGCCACCTGTACACGGGCTGCCTGGACTTCCCGGAGCCGCAGCTGCGGCCGCTGCTGCAGCTGGCGGACAGGCTGCTGCTGCCGCGCCTCAGCGAGCGCCTGCAAGCGCAGGCGCGGCCGGGAACGGGTCGGGGCGCCATGCTGAGACAGGGTCCGATGTTCACATGCCACGAGCTGCTGTGTGAAGTTCTACGGTGCAGTAGTTTCTCATGGACGAGCGCATGTAGGCTCAGGCGGGGATAGGTCGCGCTTGGTCCTGCGGAGTTGGGCGGGTTTGCGATGTGCCACCCTTGACCCCACCGGGTGCCTTGACCGCGGCCGCACGCGTGCGACCCTGCCAGCCCTGCACCCCTGGCCCCCAGGCCCGAGACCCCTGCCGCGGCCCCACGCCCCTCCTACCGCCGCTGGCAATGTGCACCTCGCAGCTATCGCACGTGACCCGGTGCCATCCTCGAACCCGCTCCCTGCCCCCTGCCCCACACGCAGCCCGGGGGCAGGCGCTGACCTGCGCCGCCACCTCTGGCGGCCTCACACGCAACACGCAACACACATCACGCAAACACGCAACCCCTGTCCCTTCCCCGCCCTGTGCTGTGCAGGTGCTGGCCTGCGCCGCCACCGCGGGCGGCCCCGGCCTGGTGTGCGACCTGCTGTGGGCGGAGCGCCTGGGCCTGGCGGGCCTGCTGGCGGGGCTGCGGCGGCTGTACGTGCGCCGCGAGGCCGAGCTGCTGGGCAGTCCCGTGGGTCGGGAGGCGGTGCGCGGCCTCATGGCCTCGCACCCGGACCTGTTTTTCGAGCTCACCTGCGAGGCGGCGGCGGCGCGGCCGGCGGGAGGCGGCGCAGCGGCGGCGGCGGGGGGGCGCGGGGCGGGACCGGGAGTGTGAGGGCGGTGCGGGCGGTGGCGCAGCGGCGCGAGCGCGTCGTAGTCAGGGGAGCGTACGGCAACAGCCATGACGTGCGAGGACTAGCTGCGAGCTAGGGTGGTGTGGGGTGTAGGCGTGGCGCGATGTAGCCAGGGTGGTGTGTGGGCTGCTGGCGGCTGGCGCTGGCAGCGGGGCGGCGGGGCGGCACGCAGCGTGCAGCTCCCACATCATCGTGGGCCCCTGCGGCGTGAGGTGAGGATGCGCCGGCACAACCGACACGGGCGCGGCACAAGCCAGGCATGGTCGTGACGTTGGGCTTTTGTGTCAACGAACCCATGAAACGGAAGTCTATGTGAACATAGACTAGACCGCATGAGCCTTCGCCACCCGGCCCGAACACTCGGGCCGTTTCGGCTCCTTTGTAGAGTCAGGCCGCACAGCAGCTAGCGCAAGCCTCCGCCGGCAACGAACGTCCACGGCCCCAGGAGGTGGGCGACGGCTCCGCAGCGCCTCACCCAGCCCTAGGCAGGAGGCGTCCTGGCCCGAGGCAACTCACCACCAGGGGCACACACGCAGCAGCAGCCCGCACGAGCCATACCCCGGCGTTCGTGCCAAAAGTCCGGGCAGCATCCGGTCGCGCGGACCGCTGCCACTCGGCCGCAACGCCCGTCGCTTGCAGTTGAACTCACCGATATTACCGTACCCATCAGGCCACCCGGCGTCCGAAATCAACACGCTGTTTGCCGTGGCACGTGGTACAGGGACCGCACGCGCGGGCGCACAACTGCGCCGCTCTG
>BDDC01000040.1:126794-149966 GCA_001662425.1 Chlamydomonas sphaeroides
CGCGGTGGCGGGTCGAGGCGAGGCGAGGCGGCGGGCGGCCACACCCGTTGTGGGAGGTCTTGTGCTCCAGGGCGGCGCGTGCGGTGGCGTTGGACCAGTTGGACAGCACAAAGTTCTGGCCGACCTGCGGCCAGGTGGAGAGACAGGAGGGGCACGGAGGGAGGCGGTGATCAGCAGGGCGGCGCAAGGACCTGCCAGCCTGAGCGGGACTGCGGCTGCGGCTGCAACGCGCGCGACGGGCAAGGACCCCGCGTCCAGGTCACACGCAACGAACGAGCGGCCGGCGACGCCGCCAGCAGCGCCCCGGCCCCATCCGCAGCCATCGTGTCTCCGTCGATAGGGTCTGTCGAGTCAATGGCGTCACTATAAGATGCCAGGGCGGAGTCGGCCAGCCGCACCTGCAGGCCTCGCTCCGCCAGCGCAAACACCACCACGGCGATGGGCAGCATGTAGGCCACCGACCATGCCGACAGGTAGGCCGCGTACACCGACTTCTCAACGCGGCCCTTGGCGCGCTCCTCCACCTGGAGGCGTTGCACGTGCATGGACAAGGGAGATGGCATGGTTGGCAAGTCAAGGCACGGACGCGAACAAACGCTGCGTGCGGGATACGGGAGCGGGCGCCGAGCTCGCGGTTGGACCCGACCCAGCCAATTAACAGAGGTGCGCACGACCCGTCGCCGCAGAGCCTCAGGGCCCTTCCGCTAGCTCCACACCATCAGCCCAGCCCACGAAGCCCTACCAACTTGACCCAGACTCAAGCACACCCACCCTACCACCACCACCACCCCATCCCTCCCCCACACACGACCGACGAGCGAGCTATCAACCCAGCGCGCGCTGCGGGGTTCGTGTTTTCTACATGTTACCTGCTTATGAACACGCGAGCGCGCACCTTGACCAGCTTGCCGTCCTTCTCCTTGCGCGCCATGGTCTCCAGCAGCTTGATGCGCTGCTCCTCGTAGTCCAGCTCGAAGCGGCCGCTGGCGCCGGTGCGTCGCATGCTGCTGTGCATGCGGCGCAGGCTGCCCGCAGACCGGACCATGCTGCCGCCGCCGAAGCGCGCCGGCCGCGCCGGCGCCGCCAGCCCCGTGGGCGTGCCGGGCATGGAGGAGGAGGCGTTGAGGCCGGAGAGCGAGGCGGCGGAGGCGGACTTGTTGAGGCCGGAGAGGGACGCGGCGGAGGCGGAGCTGGGGATGCCGTTGGGGGTCGGCGCGGCGGAGCCGTTGGCTGAGGGCTCGCCGGCGGCGTCCAGGGCGAGGCGCGCGACCGCGGGCGCGGGCTTGGTCGCGGCCTTGGCCTTGGGCTTTCCATCCTTGCCCAGCTCGTCGTCGGCCTTGGCCGCCTCCTCCGGCTCGTCCTGCACGAACTGGTGGAAGTCGACGCCGCGCGACACGAGCTCCTCGTATGAGCCAATCTGCGCCGGCGGGGTGGGGCGGAGGTGAGTCCGCAGGCGGAGGCGTGGTGTGCGTGTCGTGTGTGGGGAGGGGCGTTGAAGCAGCCCCTGACCTTGTGCCTGGCAGCGAGTGAGGGCATGGTCATGGCCAGATTCGACGGTCAGAACCCGACCAACACGTCGTACACGTCGTTCCGTACACACTCACGTGTTTGATGCGGCCCGCCTCCATGACGATGACCACGTCAGCGTCCGCCAGGTATTGCAGCTGCGGGGGCGGTGGGGCGTCGGGCCGTGAGGGTGCAGGGCGGGGGCAAGGGCTGCGCGTGTGTGGTGCACGCAGAGCTTGCCGGGACGGCGCGCCGCGGTGCACGCGAGCCAGCAGGGCCGGGTCTGGCGCAAGGGGCCACGGCCGCCGAGGCTCCTCGCACCACTGCTCACCATCGCAACCCGGGCCCCCTGGTACGAGCTGGCGCGCAAGCCCCACGAGCCGCCCAGCCGTGCAGCAGATGACGGACGGCAAGGCTCACGTCGTAGCCTGTGCCCGCGCCGCGTGGCGCGGCGTGGCGAGGAACCTGTCCCCATCGCGCAGAGCCGCAGCTACAGCTCCCTTCGCGCCGCTGACCGTACGGCTAGCGACCACTTGTACGGCGCAGCCTGCCGTACGGTGCCGTACCTGGTGCGTGACGAGCACGCGGGTCTTGTCGCCCAGCAGCCCGCAGATGCACTCGTCAAACAAGTGCCTCCCAACGTGGGCGTCCACCGCCGACAGGGGGTCGTCCAGCTGCGGGGGTGTGGGTAGTGGAAGGATTTGTGTCAGTGTGCGTCTGCAGCGCATGATGATATATGCCGGGCGGGTGGCCACGCAACACAGGACAGGCGCACGGCGCCTGCTGCTGCTAGTTTTGGCCAATCATCTACATGTCGGCAGTATGATTCGACCAACAATGTATAGGGTATCTTTATTTATCCTCAGGCACGTGCACCACGCTCACCAAGTAGATGTCGGCAGCGGCGTAGCTGCGGAGCACGGAGCCGCCAGGGTAGGGCAGAGATGTGATGGACAGAGCCACGTGCAGCTCCTTGCCTCACACGCCACGCCACCCCAAGACTCCCTGCTACCGGTGTGCGTGCCAAAGCCCCTGTCCCCTCACAGCCCCTGCCCCCCCCCCGCCCGTGACCCACGTGGCGCGCGCCAGCGCCACTCGGTGCTTCTGGCCGCCGCTCAGGTTGATGCCCTTCTCGCCAATCTCGCTGGCGTCGCCTGCAGGGCAGGCGGACGACCCGACCGCTTAACACGCCCGCTTCCTGCCTTCACAAGACAGCGGCCTTCCAGTGGCCGCATGCGAAGCCCGAGGCGCCCACAGGCTGCCTACAAACACCCCCAGCGCTGTTGCCCTCCCACCCTCTTCACTGCACTCCATCTCTCCCCGCCCCTCCCCGCCCCCACCAGCGGGCAGCAGCTCCAGGTCCGTCACCAGCGCGCACGCCTGCAGCGTGGCCGCGTAGCCGTCCTCCTCGTACTCGCCGCCCATGAGCACGTTGTTGCGCAGCGTGGTGTTCTGGATCCAGGGGTCCTGCGCCGTGTAGGCCACACTGCCCTGCACCCGCACGCTGGGGGGGGGCGGGGACAGGGAGTTGTGGGGAAGGAGGGGGGAGCTGCTTGAGTCACCAGGCGCGCCAAAGGCAAGCGCTACTGCCGCTGGCGCTGCGGCGGCGGTTCGGTTCTTGGGGGCCCCACCTGCCCGAGCGGCGGTTCATCTCGCCCAGCAGCGCCGCCAGCAGCGACGACTTGCCGCTGCCAACCTGGAAAGACGGGCGGGCGGCGGCGGCAGGTGGCCGGGCGTAGGGTCAGCCACAGCGCATCCGGTGTCTGGAGAACCCAGCCAGACAGCGGGAAACCATCGCGCCATACTTTCCAACGCAGCCCCGTTCACAGCCTTCTCTTCGCAGCGGCTGCCTTGCCTCCCTGCCGCCAACCAGGCTGACACAAGCTTCCTTCCCCCTTCCCTCCCCTACCCCTCCCCTACCCCTCCCCTACCCCCCTCCGCCCCCTCACCTGGCCCACCACCATGACCAGCTGCCCCCTGCGGACCTCCAGGTCCACCCCGTGCAGCACCGGCTCGCCCTTGGGGTCCCACGCAAAGCTGCCCTCGCGCATCGACAGCGGCGCGCTGGACAGGCCGCCGCCGCCCACACCCGCGGACAGCGCGTCCGAGGAGGCTGCGGGCCGCGAGGCACCACACGGGCAGGGGCCACCTCATGAGCGAGCGCGACGGCGGCCATGCGGCCCTCGGGGCGGTGGCGGGGGTGCAGTGGTGCGGTGGTGCAGTGGTGCGGGGGTCCAGCCATGCGCCACCGTTATAGACCCCCCAGCCGCCCCCACCTGGCGGGTGCGGGACCGAGGTGTAGCCGGGCGCCGAGTGGCTCATCTCGTCGGCCTCCATGAACTTCTGGATGCGCTGCAGACCCACGCGGGCCTGGATCAGCGACATGATCTGCAGGGCGAGAAGGATGGCGGGAGGGCAAGGCGTGCGGTGGTGGGAGCGGCCAGCGGACGGTGGCAGGCACGACCAGCCTACTGCAGGGCCGCTGTCAGGGCCGCAGCAGCGCTAGGCCGCAGCAGCGCTAGGCCGCAGCAGCGCTAGGCCGCAGCAGCGCTAGGCCGCAGCAGCGCAAGGCCGCAGCAGCGCTAGGCCGCAGCTCCCTCCATCCCAACCCGCTCCACCACTACCGCCAGCGCCCCGCACCTGAGACGGCAGCATGATGATGGGGAAGCGCAGCAGGTTGAAGAGCGCCAGCGCGGGGAAGGCCACCGCGGCGGTGAGCGAGTAACCCATTGCGGTGAAGGTGCCAAAGGCCGCCAGCCCCACCAGCACGGGGCCGGAGGAGAACCTGGGCCAGGGGAGGCGCGGAGGGCGGAGCGGGGGCGGTCAGGAGGACGCGCACCAGGACGAGCGACGGCCCGTCAGATTGGCGCCCCCAGGTTCAGGTTGATGGGCGCCCCCAGGTTCAGGTTGATGGGCGCCCCTCACCGCCCGCTACTCTCTAGCTCTCTGGCACAGCCGCGTGCAACGGCCGGACGTGCGGCGGTGGACGCCGTGCCCGCCTTTCGCCTTTCTTCGCTCCCTGCCGCCCTCCCGCAGTCCCCTGCTCACAGCCGCCCTGCCGCCAGGCATGGCCAGAGCCAGCGCCCCCGTGGGCCATACCCATATCGACAACATATCTCTTTTGCGCACACCCATTGAGGTGATGGCACTAGGCCACTAGTTCCCGTGTCGCCCTGCCCCAGCCCCCTGCCCTCACATGGCCATGTTCGCCATGGACAGCGCCTGCGTGCGCTTGATCTGCGCCAGCTCCAGCTCCCGCAGCCCCATAATGCGCTCCACGTACGGCTCCTCCCACGCGTACAGCTTGATGGCGCGGATGCCCGTGAGCACCTCGCTGCACAGCTTGACGCGCGCGTCCGTGTACTTGACCTGTGGGGGGCGAGGAGATGCGGCGAGGGGGGGAGGGAGCAGGCGACGGGCAGCGCAAACGTCGGCGGAGGCGGAGCCGGAGGCTGAGCCCCTGCCGGGTCCAGGCCTGGTTGCCGCAGCCGCATGCCGGCCCCTGGCCGCCCTGCGCCCCGGGGGCCCCTGTCCTCGCCTGCAGCCTCCTGCTCTTGGCCAGCGCCTTGCCCAGCAGCGTGGTGAGGGGCACCACCACCAGGGTCACGGCCAGTCCGGCCATGGAGGGGCCCCAGTGCATGATGCGGACCTGGGGGAGGGAGGCAGGCAGGGAAGGAGGAGGGCGGGGAGGGGTTCCGGCCACGGCACGGTCAATGGGGTGCGCTGCGCTGCACGCGAGACGCCCTCCGGCACCACGCACCAGCATAAACATGACCACCAGGATCTGGAAGGGGCCTGGTGGGGTGGCGGCAGGGGGCAAGAGGACCGGGCGGGAGCCGCGGCGTCAGGCGACCACCACACGCCGGAGGGCGGTGCACAGGGGGTTCCCTGTGAAACCCCCATGCGGGTCTCGATTGCCGTACTGTACGGCTGGTTTGGTGGCCGTACCGTTCCACAGCACGTGGATGTAGAGGACCATGGACCACAGCTTGGCGGCGTCGTTAGACTGCGGGGGCCAGGGTGGGGGAGGTGGCGCTTCGGCCCCTGACGCCCCCACGCACGCCGGACACGGACACACGCACGCAGCTGGGTCGCAGTCGCAGCCACCTGCGCTCTTTTACCCCGCCTTCCCCCGCCTTCCCCCCCACACCCTCTTGCCAATGATTTTCCCGCGCTCCGCACCCCGCCACCGGCCCCCCACCTGCAGGTTGACGATGGCGCCAGTGCCCATGTCCGCCTTTACGGCCGAGGTGATCCTCAGGCTCTTGTCGTACAGCATGTCGATGAGCGCCACTTTGAGGTGCAGCGAGGCGCGGAAGATGAGGTGGAAGTACCTGCAGGGGGGCAGGGCGGCAGGGCGGCAGGGGGGGCAGGTGGTCGCGCTGCTCGGGGCACCGAGGGGGACACTGGCCCGTCTGCACACGGCGACTGCCGCGGGTGCCACGCCGCGGCTACCCCTTTGCAGGCGCCGAGGCGACTGACCGCCCGTGCCGGGGTGTGAGAGAGCGCTGGCGAGGGCCGCTGGGGCCCAAGCGCTGCATCCCTTCCGGCGGATCCCGGCAAACGGTCTGCAGCGTGTGCCACAACCCGGGCACCCCAGCCCCAGCCGCTGCCGCTGCCGCTGCCTTGCTGCGCTGCGCACCAGTTGACAGTGAACGTCTCCAGGACGGCCACGCCCAGGATGGCGACCGCGATTCCGAACGAGCCGCCTGGCGACGGGATTGCGTGGGCAGGATAAGGGATGGGGAGGACCGGTGCGGACCGTGAGGTGCGTGGCCGGAGGCAACGCCCTGCCGGCGTAGGCTCCCAACGCCCCAAGACGATGGTCCCACTCCGTGTGCGCCCAACCAACCCCTAAACACACACGGTCTCGCCCCCCGCCCCCCGGCTCACTCCTGCTTCCCCCCGCGCCCATGTGGTGCAGCAGCTGCTCCAGCAGGAAGGGCGACAGGAACATGACCACGTCGTGGATCTGGATCGGGTTGGGATTGGAACGGGGACAAGGCCATCAACACGGGGACGAACCCCAGCATCAAGATAGGCTTGGAGAGAAGCCCGGCAGCAGCAGCCACGGGACCATGGCGCAGTCACACACGCCCCTCCCCTGCCCAGGACCCGCACGGCGGCTTGACGGCATGGCGCAGCAGCAGCCAGCTGGGTGCCCGCAGCCTGCACCGCTCCCCACCCGGAGCCCCCCCACCGCCCCACCACTTTGATGGCGGCTGTGTAGACGAAGGTGCGGCCAAACACGTCCACGATCGCCTTCCACAGGCGGCCCTGCGAAGCCGCGGGAGAACAGCAGCGCGTACAGGGGCTGCGCTCGGCTGCGCAGCAAGCGCCCGTCACGATCGCCACCGCCCAGGTCCCGCCGGCCGCATCGAGGCGCTCCAGGCGTGTGCGCAGTCATGCCGCCACCAGCTCACTCCTGAGCCCATCGAGGCGCCCCCCAGGCCTGCCCTGCAACTCGCCCCGGCCCTTCCCCACCAGATGCCACTGCCCCCTGTTCATTATCGCCCCAGGCGCTGTCAGCCTGTTAAGCACCGCAGCGTGGCTGCCTGCCTGCTGCCAGGCGGCCGCCGGGCCTGCCCCCGCCCCGTGCCCCAACCGCCACCACGCCCGCCCACCTGCGGGTGGGTGATGGGGTCCGCAGTGGCGGCCAGCGCCGCCTGGAAGCGAGCCGACACCGCCGACGCCTCGTCCTGTGCACGTGGGGCCGGGGGGAGAGCATTGGCAAGAGGATGTGTTGCCGTGTGAACAGCACGGGGGCAGGGGAAATTATTGGCAAGAGGATGTGTTGCCGTGCGAATAGCACGGGGGCAGGGGGCGCGCATGCGTGCGTGCGTGTGTGATGAGGGCGGGCCGCAGCTGGGCAGGAGCTCAGGGCTGGCACGATGGGCGGGCATCAGTGGTGGCAGTGCAAGGGCCAGGTTCGGCACGTGCGGCGCTCCCTTGAGCGCTGACCACACCGTCTCCCCCCGGGGGCCCGGCCGGCGCGGAACGGCTCAGCCTGCTGCCTGTGGCTTGACAAGAGACAACTGCCCTGTCAGAGGATGACCTCCGGCGTCGCCACGGGGCTTCTTTTGGCAACGTGGCGCCTGGCCCTCAATCGGTATGCGGATCGCCACGTGCGGTCCTGCTCATGCGCGCGCTGCTTGCTTTGGGCGGGTGACTCGGGCTCTTGAGGCCCCTGTTCCTGTCCCTATTCCTGCAGCAGCTGCTGCTGCTGCCAGCCTGCCTTGCCCCCTCGTACGGCAGCATGGGGCCGCTGACCTTTGACGCCACGTCCCACAGGTCATCGTGCTCCAGAGGCCGCTGCACGCCCAGCTTGACGAGCGGGTTGCAGTAGTTGAAGAAGATCTGGGAGAAGAAGCCCGCTTCCTCCTCTGGGGTGCTGCGGGGTGCCCGCGAGGTGCCTGCGGAAGGTGACGTGTGTGGGCAGAAGGAGCAGGACGGGCTGGAGAGGGAGGACCTTGGGAACGCCGGCGGCGTGACGCCACGCAAATGGGCTTAGCGATCGGCGAGTGTGCAGTAGGCATGTAGCTGGGGGATTAGGAGAGCTGAGGTTGAGGAACACCGCCTGGAGCAGAGCCTTTCAGGGGGTTACGGTCAGCGGGGAGCCACACGCTGTGCCCAACTCACCTATCGACGCAGGGCCGGTGAGCACTGCGGTCTCCTCTGCGACCGCATCGAAGCCTTTGAAGCGTATCTCGCCAGTTTTCCCTTTCTTGCCCGAGCCCCATGCGCCCGAGGAGCTCTCCATCGGATTGTGTCGCGTGTGCGCTGACGATCAATCCACAACAGGAGACAGTCACTATTCAACCGGATGACGCCGTGTGGCGAGCAGCATTGGGCGTGGGAGGTCGGCGCGAGTGGCGGGCTGGTTGCAACGTTGCCTCGTTGAAGCCCGACTCCCTTAGCGACGTGCAACTATATAACTTCGCACAACTATGCAGTGCGAATGCCAAGCGGCCGGGCGGGTTTGGGGTCTCTCCGCGCCAGAAAGACTAGAAGAAGGTTTATGCATGGGGGGGCGCCGATTACGACTTGGTTGGCCGACTGCAAAGCCCATTGCGCTTTCTGATACTGCGTATGAATTTTTGGCCATTTTCAGCGTGTACAGCTTCGGCAGCTCTAAACCGGATGATGCCGCCCATCGCCAACGCGCTGCATACGTACATGGCGCCGATGGCGACACATAAGCGTTAGAACACCGCCGCTACGCGTCACCTGGTCATCGGCGGGCTGCGACGTGACAGGCCCCGATACCATGCGGGCAGCGTCAGCCCTAGCGTCAGCGGCGTCCCTGGTCGAGCGTTGTGCGCTACTTGCCGCTCGTCACGCCGGCCTTGGCAACGCTAGCCGAAGAGCAAGCTACTCGGCATGGCATGCCACGCTCTGGGCCGACGCCGCTGAGCAGTGGCCAGCGGCGCCCGCAGCCGCTGCGGCCGGCGACAGCTTGGTGCCGCACGCCCGTGCCTCACCCACCTCGCAACTCCCGCCGCTGCTATCCTCGTCGCCTGACGGACACACTGTCGGTGCCTTCTCCAGCGAGCTCCCGCGCCGTTCGCCAGCGCCGGCCACAGGTGACGGGGCCGCTGCTTCCAGCTCGTCAGCGCCGCAAGGCCGCAGCATCTCGCCAGCGGCGCGGCGCCCCTGGGCCTGTGCATCGCCCCTGGATCACACAGCCGCGGGCCAGCCCTCGACATCCGGCCGCCGAGGCTGGGGCCACAGCGCCGCAGCTGAAGGTGCCTTTCCGGCCCCGAGAGCGTGGCGCGCAGCGTCGCCGCCGCTGCTCTCACCGACCCGTGACGCAGCCCGGCGGCACGCAAGCCGTCGCCTCGGCTCTGACGGCAGGCTGGTGGCAGACGTGCAGGTGCCGGCCGCACTCAGGTCGCCCCTGCCTTACCTGCCACGCGCCGCTGCCGTCCCGGCGATGGCGGCCGGGTGCTCCTCTCCGGCGCCGAGCTCCATGGTGTCCGGGCCGACGCCCGCACTCCTGCGCAGCCTGCTGCGTGGCCTCTCATCAGCGGCCCACGCGGCGCCTGACGAGCTGCGAGACAGCGCCAGCGGAGGGCCGGGCGCAGGGGCAGAGGCAGAGGCGCAGGCCGGCAGCTCGCAGACGGCGGCGGTGTCCGCCGGGGAAGCGGGCGGGGAGCCGCCGGCGCTGGGGTTCGTGCGGGGCCACTACGACGTCGCCTCCTTCCCGCCCGAGCGCATCCGTAACTTCTCCATCATCGCGCACGTGGACCACGGTACGGCACCGTACGGCACGCTGCTCTCCGTGCAGCTTGCAGGCTGCCGCGCCACACCGGCTGCCAGCTGCGCGACCAGCTGCACACGCCGCTGCAAGCGCGGTCCGCTCCATGCCCCCGACCCTGCCCGGCCCCACGCCAGGCAAGTCCACCATCGCGGACCGGCTGCTGGAGATGACGGGCGCCCTGGGGGCCCGCTCCACCCACAACGCGCAGTACCTGGACAAGCTGCAGGTGGGGGCCGTACAGCGGTTGGCGGTTTGCAGTTGGCGGTCGCAGCGTGACGTTGGCCAGTGCTTGCTTGACCTGTGCTGCGCCCCGGCCGTGCGTGGCGCTGTGGTGGCTACCGTAGGTGGAGCGGGAGCGTGGCATCACGGTCAAGGCGCAGACGGTGTCCCTGGTGGCCAGCCACGAGGGCGTCGAGTACCTGCTCAACCTCATCGACACGCCGGGTGGGGTCCGCCGTGGCGCGGAGGGCGGGGGAGCCGTCCCGTCGGGCGCTCGCTCGCTGGGGAGCATCAGTTCCGTGCAAGCGCCTGCACCCACACTGCCATCGCCGCTTCCCCGCGGGGCCCCACCCCAGGCCACGTGGACTTCAGCTACGAGGTCTCCCGCTCGCTGGCGGCGTGCCAGGTGCGGCCAGCCTGGCGCTGCTGCCCGGCCAGCTGCGCAGTGGGCCCGCCCGCTGCGGCGGCGGTTCCCCTCACACCCGAACTCTCGGCCCTCGGGCGCTGCCCTCGCAGGGCGCGCTGCTGGTGGTGGACGCGGCGCAGGGCATCCAGGCGCAGACCGTGGCCAACTTCTACCTGGCCTTCGAGCAGGTGGGGCTCAAGTGCAACAAGGGCCATGCCGCCGCTGCCAGGACGCCACGTGCACGCCGCCGCCTGACACATGAGGCCCTGGGCCGTGGATTGGGCACATATCCCTCGTCGGCCATCGGCAGCGTGGCTATGCGGCCGCCCCTGGGTCGCATTCCCGCCGCGCCGCCAGGGCCTGGCCGTGGTCCCGGTCAAGTCAGCGTCGCCCCACTGGTGATTGCATCCCCTTGCCCGCTGCTCCCGCCACCGATATCCGTTACCGTACATACCCCCCAACCCAGGGCCTGGACCTGGTCCCCGTCATCAACAAGATCGACCTACCGGGCGCGGACCCGCCCGGCACCGCCGCGCAGCTGGCGGCCGCCTTCGACATCGACCCCGCCTCGGCGCTGCTCGTGAGCGCCAAGACCGGCCATGGCATGGAGGCGGTGCTGCCCGCGGTCATCCGGTGAGTGAGAGGCCCCGGGGGCCCCGACCCAGGGGTCGGGGATCCGGACCTGCGACCCCCAGCCCACTGCAGCTCCAGCCAGCCCCATGCCACCAGGACTCGATGCGCACACATGGGGTTCTGTTCTACTTGACACTTGAACGCACTCGCCCCAACATCCGTCTGGCGGTCCTCGACCCCGCAGGCGCGTGCGGCCTCCTCGTGGCGACCCCTCCGCCCCGCTGCGCATGCTGCTGTTCGACGCGCACCACGACGAGTACCGCGGCGTGGTGCTGCTGGTCGAGGTGGTGGACGGCCAGGTGCGACCCCTGCTGCTGCGCGCTTTCCTTGTACGGAAATGCGTAACTGCTGTCCCTCTGCCTCAGGTGGCGGTGGGCGGCAAGGTGGCCATGGCCTCAACAGGCACCGCGTACGAGGTGCAGGAGGTGCGGGGGCCAGGGCCGGGAAGCGTGAGCCGGGCGGCAGCGTGAGCGGTGGCGGGGTTTGGCGATGGTGCTGCTGCAGCGACTTGCTGATCCTGGTGTTGGCGATGTGTGGGGCCGCAGGTGGGCATTCTGGCGCCGGAGCGGCACGCCACGGGCCGGCTCTTCACGGGCCAGGTAAGGCCGCCCGCCGCGCCCCGCAGCCCATGGCGCTCCTGACGCGCCACATCCGCGCGCCGGCAGCCCGTCCGCCCTCGGCGGCTGGCGCCATGCCACGCCTGCCAGCCCCTCAGCTTCCGCGCTGCGCGGCTAAGCGACGTCGGGTGCCTGCCGCTCAGTTCTGCCAGCCATCTGCGCGCCGCCCGCCCAACCCCTTGACAACACGTCGCCCGCTAACCCGCTACGGCCGGTGCCGCCCAACCCGCCCCGCATCCACGCGCCCGTCACCACACGATGCCTGCTAGCTCGCCATCGCTGCCGCCCATCCCTTC
This sequence comes from Chlamydomonas sphaeroides, assembly GCA_001662425.1. NCBI lineage: Eukaryota > Viridiplantae > Chlorophyta > Chlorophyceae > Chlamydomonadales > Chlamydomonadaceae > Chlamydomonas > Chlamydomonas sphaeroides. The sequence goes on from BDDC01000040.1 coordinate 138,732, forward strand.
CCGCCCCCACCCACCCGGCAGGTGGGCTACCTCATATGCGGCATCAAGGATCTGAAGGCCGCCCGGGTGGGCGACACGCTCTACGCAGCGCCCACCTCCTCGTCGGCGCCGCTGGGGCCTGCTCCGCCGCGGCTTGCCGGCTTCAAGCCCGCCAAGGCCATGGTACGGCAGCCGGTCGGGGTCCGGGAGGGGCACCATCGCGGCGTGTGTTAGCCACCGGGTTGCGCTTCTACAGGGCCAGCCGCAGGTATTGCACCCATCCTGCACAAGTGGCGTAGCCCTGGGGGGGCGCCGTGGTCGGGTGGCTGTGCTGGATGCTGCCTTTCCTGGGGGACTGAGCACTTGCTCGGCACGAAACCAGCTGAGCACCAACTTGCCACCGGGTCTGACGGCCGCAGGTGTTTGCGGGGCTGTACCCACTGGGCGGCGACGGCCAGGAGTTCGAGGCGCTGGCGGCGGCCATGGACAAGCTGCTGCTTAACGATGCCAGGTGGGTTCTCAAGCCGCTTGCTAACCTTTCCCTGGCTGCTGACGTGGCCGTGCGTCTCTGCTCGGGGAGCATTTCATGCCCGCTGCAAGTCGTCGCCGTCATTGATCATCGCTGACGGGCTCCTCGCCTGCCCTGGTGGTGTCTCTCTGCGCAGCGTGGTGGTGAAGCGCGAGAACAGCGACGCGCTGGGCGCGGGCTTCCGCTGCGGCTTCCTGGGCATGCTGCACATGGAGATCTTCACGCAGCGCCTGGAGCAGGAGTTCGGGGCCAGCGTGGTGCGTTGTGGGGATGGGCCCCACGCGATAGACATAGGGCCAGAGGGGTGACGGGCCGCAGCCGGGCTGCAGTTGCAGAGCCGGCACGATTCCCGCCATGGCCTGTGACACGCGCCTGGCCTGTGTATGGACGGTACGGCAGGTGGCTACGACGCCAACGGTGCCGTACGCGGTGGAGATGGCCGACGGCAGCAGCCTGACCCTGGAGAGCGCCGCCGACTACCCTGTTGACACAAAGGCGAGCGCAGGGGCGGCCAGACGCGCAAGGGGCCCGCACCATAGGCTGAGGTGGCGCCGCCGCCAGCGTTGCGAGGCAACACGATGGCCGCCATCGCTCCCGTGCGCGTGCCTGTCTTGTCGTACGCCCAGCCCTGCCGTACATATCCTGCCCTGTCGCAGGTGCTCCGCATCCTGGAGCCCACTGTGATCGCCACCCTCATCACCCCCGACGCAAGCGTGGGCCGCCTCATGGAGCTGTGCTCCAGCAGGTGCGAGGGAGGCGCAGGCCTGGCAGCAGCAGGCCCGGCAGCAGCAGGCCAGCCTGGCGCTTACCTCCCTGGCGACACCACTGCGCGTTGCTCACCTCGGCGGCCGGCGCGGCGAGCAGTGCTAGGGCCTTCCTTGCTCACCCCGCTTGCGACGTGCCGCCGCGTCCGCCCCAACCCCCGTCCACGCCCGCAGGCGCGGCGAGCAGCTGGAGCACAGCGCGCTGGGCGCCGGGCGCACGATGCTGCGCTACCAGCTGCCCCTGTCGGAGCTGGCGGGCGACTTCTACAGCGCCGTCAAGAGCAGGACGCAGGGGTGAGGCGAGCGCACCGCGCAAGGCCCGCCCGCGCAGCTTCGTGTGCCCGAAACTGCCGCCTGTGACAACCCTCAGGGCTGCACCCAACGGTGCCTCTAGCCGAGCACTGCCCTCTGCGCATTCCCCGCACCCCGCTGCCCCTTCACTTCTTCTGATCTGGGAGTAGCGGCAGGCAGCGGGCTTGATTCCCCTTGCCCAATCCCCCTTGCCCTCGCGCAGCTACGCGTCCTTTGACTACGAGGAGGGGCCCTACCGGGCCGCCGACCTGGTGCGTGAGCTGGGGTGCATTGCAGCCAAGACGACCACACACCTGTACCACCGGGACCGTGTGAAAGCCTTCTAGCACGGCTCTCGACCGATCGACCTAGCGCATGACAGGGCTGCAAGGTGGCATGCCGCATGTGCAGGTGCGGCTGGATGTGCTGGCCCACGGGCGGCCCGTGGACGCGCTGGCGCGCATGGTGGCTCGCGAGGAGGCGCCCACCGTGGGGCGGGCGCTGCTGGTCAAGATGCGCGACCTGCTGGACCGGCAGCAGTTCGAAGTGGTGCTGCAGGTGGGGCGGTAGCATGCACAGGGCTTGGGCTGCTGCAGGGTGCTTGGGGCGGGGCTCGGCGCTGGCACTGGACCAGGGATGCGTGGACAGTGCGGGGGATGGAGGAGGGCGCCGCCGATGCGCGCTGCTGTTTTGCATGTTGGTGCAGGCGGCCGCCAACGGCAAGATCGTTGCGCGGGAGACGATCAAGGCGATGCGCAAGAACGTCACGGCTAAGTGCTACGGTGAGGGATGCGGTGATTGGGAAGCATAGGCCGTTGCGGATGCCCCACGGGTATCCCTCGCGCCGAGGAGTGGTACGCAGCCAGCCATCCTGCCACGGGACTTACCGTACCTGGTCGCGCGGTGCCGTGAATGTACTGCCCCAATCCCGGTGCCGCAGGCGGTGACGTCACACGCAAGCGCAAGCTCTTAGACCGGCAGAAGGAGGGCAAGCGGCGCATGAAGCGGCTGGGCAGCATCGACGTGCCGCAAGAGCTGTTCCCGGAGCTCATGAAAACGAGATGACGGGGAAGGATTCACGTAGGGGCTTGTCCCTAGAGTGTGACTGGCTGCTTGGCACGACGGAGAGGATTTTATGGACGGGGTTAGCGGTGCGCTGTGGGCTGAATGACTCTGCCTGCACACTGCTGGCACGCTGACCGCAGTAGCCATAGGAATGTGCTGGTGTGGGAGGGTGTGGGCATGCTAGCTAGGGGTAATGTTACAGAGGATGTGTCTAGCTGCGCTGCCCATGACAGGCAGCCGCTTAAAGTTATCGGTAGGTAGGCACAGCTTTGCAATTGGTCCAGTGCACCACACATGATTCTCTCTTCTAGCGTCTTCATGCCGCTCGTAATCCCGTACCACATGGCTATTTCGCTTACTACGTTGCAAGCATCACCCTGTTTCGTGCCATGTAACGGCCTAGTAAGTTCAACCACCTCACGACAATGGTCAAAGGTCACCTGCACGCAACGCTGTGGTGGTCTCGTCGGGCCCCCGCTGTATTGCTAATGGGCGTCGCCAGGGGCGGTGCTGACACCTAGCGCGCACCCCCGCCCCTGGGTGTCGTCGAGCTGTTCTGTCGCCGATGGTGCGCGGCTCCTTCCTCGCGGTCATGCTTGGTGCCCCTCCTTAGTAGTTCATCTGCGGGTATGGACGCGGGGTTGAGTACGGTGACAAAGTCAGCGGCAAGCTAGGCTAGAAGATGGAGAACATCCGCCGCAGCCCGGCCTTAAGCAGTTGCACGCCTGCCGGCGATCCCCATGCATACCGCCCGCCGACGCACCCGGTTGCGGTAGGCCGTCACGCCCGAGGGCATCTGCCGCCGCCGCGCCGCGTCGGCGTCGCGCACCACCTGCAGGATGTCCTCGTCCAGCGGCGGGCAGCTGTCCGGCGTGAGCCGCGGCCCCGGTGGGCACACCTTGGCCGCCGGCGGCGGCGTGCGCATCCCGTCGGCCGCCGCACCCGCACCGGTCTCGGGCGTGGTCAGGTCCGTGACCGTGGGCGTGGTCATGTCCAGCACCGGCGGCTGCCTGGTCAGGTCGATCACGCCCGCAGCCATCGGCGTGGCGGGGTTGGCGGGCGCCGGCGGCGGCGATGTGAGGCTGACGGCCGTCGCGCGGCCGGCCGCGCCCGTGAAGTCCGGCCTGGCCTTGGTGCCGCGCGCCAGCGCCGCCGCGCTGGCGGTGGTGGTGCGGTTGCCGAGGTACATGGCACCACGGCTGGCGGGCGCGGGGCCGCCGCAAGAGGCCGGCGTGCCGTCGGTGTCGCCGGGGGCTGGGCTGCCGGCGATGTCGGAGCGGGAGGGCGTTGCGCAGGCGCCCGGGCCGGGGCTGTGGCCGGCCTGGTCGCCGGTGTGCACGTGTGGCACGTCCTGCATGCCGCTCCGCATGCGGGAGTTCTCCGCCTCCAGCTGCGCCTGGATCTGCTCGAGCTGCCGGATCTGCGAGTAGAGTGACGCGGACAGAGGGCTTGATGTAAGCGGCGCGGCATGGCGAGGCACCCACCCCGTGTTAGAGCCGAGCGGCCCTCGCGCCGGCCCTTACAAGACTCCCTTGCCCCGGCCCATGACCCCATGACCTCCACGGCCCCACCAGCTTCTCCTTCAGCTCCAGCTGGCCCTTGTGCGCCTCCTCCGAGCGCTTCTTCTCCGCCTCGAGCACCTTGACGCGGTCCTGCAGCGCCTTGTTGGCATCGCGCCGTGGCGCCACATCGCGCTCGATCTGCGCCTCGAGCCGGGCCACGCGCTCAGCGGCCTCCACCTCGACCCGGACCAGCGCCGCCTTCTGCGCCTCCAGCTCGGTGACCGCACGCGCGGCGGACTGCTGCGCCGCTTGGGCCTCAGCGTGCAGCGCGTCGCGCTCGGCCTGACGGCAGTCGGTGCCGAGGTGCAACGGGCGACGGGGAGCGAGGTAAGGGGAAGAGCGAAGCAAGTGGAAGCGGGGCGACACACAGCGGCGTCATGCGAAGGGAGCAACGTCGGGGCCGCCAGCCCTGCCAAGGACACACCTGCAGCCGCGCAAGCTGCTCCTCATTGAGCGTGCGCGTGGCGCGAAGCCGCTCCACTTCTGTTTGCAGAGGTGCGAGCTGTAGGGCTGCTTTCGCCTCGGCCATGCTGCGCGCCTCCTGCACCGCCGCCGCCAGCGCCGCGTTCTGCCGCACTGCCGCCGCGTCGGCCTCCTGCAGCTTGGTGCGCAGGGCCGCTACCTCGCCTTCACCGGCACTGCGCACATCGGCAAGCGCTGCCTCGGCCGCCGCCCGGCGCTCCGCCTCCTGCGCCCGGCTGCGCTGCTCCGCCGCCAGCGCCGCCTGCACTTCCGCCAGCTGCTGCCGCAGCGTCGCCGCCTCGGCAGCGGCCTTCGCCTTCGCCTCTGCCAGCCGCTGCTGCTGCGCCTCGGTTTCGGCGGCAGCCGCCGCCTGCGCCTCTGCGAGCCTCTGCCGCAGGGCCTCCGCCTCCGCGGCCCCAGCTGCGACCGCCGCCGCCTGCTGATCCGCCATGGCGCGCTGCGCGTCCACCTGCCCTTGCAGCACAGATACCTGGCTGCGGGCCTCCGCCAGAGCCGCTGCCTCGCCGCTGCCCTGCTCGCGAGCGGCCGCCAGTTCCACCTCAAGCGCCGCCACGCTGCCAGTGACCTGTGCCAGCTGCTGCTGTGCCGCCGCCGCGTCGGCGGCAGCCGCCTGCTGCTGCTTGCTCGCCTCAGCCCGCTGCTCCTCCAGCTTGCCCTGCAGCTCCTGGACCTGACTGCGGGCCTCAGCCAGAGCCACCGCCTCGCCGCTGCCCTGCTCGCGAGCGGCCGCCAGCTGATTTTCAAGCGCCGCCACGCGGCCGCCCAGCTCGCCCGCGTGCGCCTGGGCCTCCGCCAGCTGCTGCTGCGCCGCCTGGCCGTCCCGCTCCGCCGCCTCCAGCCGGCCCTGCAGCGCCTCTGCGGTGTCGTTGGCGCGCTGTGCTTGCGCCGTCGCCTCCGCCAGCTGCCTCCGCGAGTCCGCCAGCTCCGCGCCCTGCTGGCTGGCCTGGGCCACAGCCGCGTCGTGCTGCTGCTTCAGGCCCTCCACGCGCGACGCCTGGGCAGCGGCCTCGGCGGCCGCTGCCGCCGCGCCCGCGGCGGCGGCGGAGCGCAGCTTCCCCAGCTGCTCCTCCAGCTCGTGCTGCCGCTCCGCGGCGCCCGACTCGGCGGCGGCCAGGCGGCCCTTGAGCACCGTCAGCTGCGTCATGGGGGGCGCACCAGGCAAAGGGCAAGTAGCGAATGAGCGCATGGCATCTGGCCTTGCAACGCATAGATAGGCCCCTGCCCCCGGCAGGAGCATCTAGATACTCGCCCTGTCCCAAGTCCAGACCCCGGCCAGCCGCACCTGCTCCTGAGCGTGCGCCAGCTCCTGCTGGCCCGACCGGTGCTGCGCAGCCACCTGGTCTGCCATGGCGCGGGAGCCCGCCAGCTCACCCGCCAGCCGCGCGATCTCCACCTGCGCCTCGCCCATCTCCGTCCGCAGCTCCTCGCACTGCCGCTGCAACGCGGCCAGCCGCGCACGCGTGGCCGCGTGTGCGTCGCGCTCTTCCTCCAGCGCGTGCTCCAGGTTGCGCTGCACCTCGGCGCGCCGGCAGCGCTCCTCCTCGAGCTGCGCCTCCTGTGCCGCGCTGCTGGCCTGCAGCTGCGCGTGCACGTCCGAGAGGCGCCGCAAGTCGGCGCGGAGCGCCTCCACCTGCCGCTGGCGCTCCTGGTGCTCGTTGTCCGCCGCCATGTCGGCCACCTGCTGCTTGAGCCGGTTGTTGATGGCCTGCACGGGCGGGCCACACCCAACAGGGCATTCAGCCAGGGTTCATTAAATAATCAGGTTCGGATTTGAGGAACACGCTGCGCCTTCGTAGTCAAGGCAGAGCTTAGATCCGCGGCGCTCTCTTGCACTCAAGATCCCGGCCGGTAGGTGGCGAACCGGCCCCCAACGCACTAGCAGGTCCTGCAGTTGGCGCTGCAGGTCCTCCGGGCACGAGGGCTTCTTCTTTGGAGCGGGGTTGACTTGCGCGTAGGTGCGCACGTTGCGCGCGCGCTGTGCAAACATGAGGCTGCTCTTGGAAATGGCGATGTCCCCCAGGAAGGGGCTGACGGTGGTGACCAGGGCCATGCGGGCGCTGGAGGGGTCCAGGCCGCGCTCCAGCACCTGCGGCCGTCACGATACCGGCGGATAGGAAAGCAGCGGAACACAACTGTCAAGAGGCTCTGGTACGTCACGCGGCAGGCCCGGCATCGCCGCAGCCCGGGCCAGCTGGATTACAGAGGCTGAAGGCCCTGCACCGATCCGCACCTTGGTAAGCAGCGAGTCGCGGTAGGGCACGTGGCCGCCGTTGGCCAGGGACAGGAAGACGCGCTCCAGGGCACACAGCGAGGTATTGATGTGGATGGTCTCGTCTTTCTGGGCACTGCTGGACGCAGCCGCGATGCTCTCGCTGCCTGTGAGCCAAGGGACCAGGGGCCGGCATGTCGGCGACGTGCGGCCCAGGCGTTTCCCGACATGCCCGGCCCGCCAGTCTGTACGCGAGGCCCCTTGCTGGGTGCACATCTGCGGCACCGGGCCCCGCTCACCCGCCAGGTCCACCAGGAAGAGCGTTGACTCGGAAAAGTCCTGCTCCAACTTGATGCGCACGACGGCGTGGCTGCGGCTGCTAGTGGTGTTGCGCAAGGTGCTGTCCTGCGTGCGGTTGTCCAGCGCTGCCATCACCAGCTGCACCGCCTCCTCCACTGCGGGCGGCAGTCCGCGCAGGTCAGTCGGCGCAGGTACACTTATGCTGATTGTCACTTCTACAAGCCTCGGCCCCCAGCCGCTAAAGTGCGCGGCCCTTCTCCAAGAGCAGGTGCGCCTCAACCCACCGCTAGACACGGGCTTGGACTTGTGCCCGTAGAAGTCGGCCATGCCCTTGGGCAGCGGCTTCCGCTCCACGCCCCCTTCGCTCAGCAGGCTGAACAGCTCCTCGTTGTACACCTCAAACACCGCCAAGCTCACGCGGGAGTGCGGGTTCCCAATCTCCACCTCGCGATCGATGGCGTGCAGCGACAGGTGGAGAAGGCCGTGGGCCCTTTCCATCTGTAGTGGCCGGAGTGGGTTGGGCGTGGGGTCCGCGTGGGGGCGTGGTCAGGCGCAACCGCTGATGGTGCTGGGGCCCCCGAGTAAGGAGTGAGGGCCAAGAGCGTCGCAGCCGATTCCACAGCGCTTGCCTACCTGGCCGCCGTTCTCCCCAGCACCAAACATGGTGTACGTCTTGCCGCTGCCGGTCTGGCCATACGCCATGACCGTGACATTGTATCCTCGCAAGAACTGTGGCATCATCTTGGCCCCCACGGCTGCGGGCGGCGACACAGCGGCGGAGTTGCTCACGTCGCCCAGGCCAGTTCTGCCCTTCCTAAACGGCATGGACTGTTAAGGCTCCCCTCGAAACCTACCTTCGAAGACGTTCTGGTTGGTGGCATTCTCCATAATGCCGTCAAAATCAGCGAACCTGGAGGGTTGGGAGGCCGCACCGTCAAGAACGGCGGTGCTGCACGCCTACACGGGCGCAGACTTAGGTGCAAGTCCACCTGTGCTCCTTGCCGTCTTTCGCCGGCATTATGATTTCCGCCTTGCTGCCCTCCCGCTTGACCTGCAGGCCAGAAGCGCCTGCGGGCAAGCCAGGTGTGTAAAAACTCCCGCGCCGCTGCTAGCCCCCGCGACCAGTGACTTGCAGCTCGCACCCTGCTTCGCATCCTCTGGCAGCACAGGCTTGACGCGAATGTACACCTGCCAGCAAAGCTCAACTCAGCGTTGCTGCGTCGCGGACATTGCGCGAAGGTGCAACCCACAAACGCCAACCTGCACGGCCTCGCCACTGCCCGAAGCGGATCGCTTCTTCATGGCGGTAGCAGGTGCGTTGTGCTGCGCTGCTGCAGGGCGCGTCGCCTTCACAGCTGTTTGCGCCTTGTGAAGGAACTCGAGCGCGCGCCGCTCCGCCTTTGGCGACTCGCCCGAGTCCGAATCCTCGGTATCTATCGTGCTCCTTGGCGCCGGAGCTGGCGTCTTGGTTATCAGGGTGCGCATGGCTAGCTGCACATCCCCCGAGCGGGTTGCAGCGATGATGCTGAGGAATGCGCCAGATAGCGAATGGAGTTGTGTAGGTATGCAGCGGAGCGCGGTGTATGTCGCAACCTTGCAAGACCGCGGAGCTGTCGTTCACCTGTTGTTGCCCACCTTCCACCGAATTCGAGTCGACAGGTGTGGACACAGCGACACCAGCATTACAAACTTAAGAAATTGCAGGCCGAGCAAAGGGTTGTGTGCTCGCGAGGCCCCACGGGCCACCACACGTGTTGGCCATCCCCTGCCCTCGCCTGCCCTCCCCTACCCAGGGGTCGCCATACTTGTTGCCTCTCCGCTTCCCTCCCCAACGCCCAGGCGTGTGCCGTCCTTGCTGTTGCGCTGACTCGTCGCTGGGCGGACATGGAGCAGCTGGGCAGGTGCCTGTCCCCGTAGCGCCCGCGATGCACACCAGGGGAGTCTCCCCTGATGCACACGGAGCTTGTGGCGCGCGCTGCCGAGGCGCGCGTCCGGCCATCCCCTGCCGTCGAACACTTCCGTCCGCCTGCACTACAGCTGGCGGCGGGTCAGGAGATCTCGTGACTGGTTGCCAGCTCATGGGCGAGCACAGGGGCAGGCCGCCTGTCCTGAGGCGCCCGGCGCCGGGCGGGGGCGGCAACGGTACCTAGGCTGCACGTAGCCTAGAGATGTTACATGCCGCGCGTACCATGCACACGCAGGGCCTAAGATTACGCCTTGGGCACATGGGGGACTCACGAGTGTTGGGCATGGCATCGCAGGAGCGGCGCTGCCATGTTACGGGCATCGCACGAGTCATACAGCGCACAGCAACAGCATTGCTGGTGGAGGTGGTCTACGCGTCGATCCCCAGTCCCTACGCTCTACCTCTTGCGCGCCTGTCGGCGCAGCAGAGCCCTGGACTGGGATCGGCAACCCCGCATGCGTGCCACTGCGGTCCTCGCTGGCACGCAGCTGCAGCGCCCACCCAAACGCTCGAACGCGGCCGCCTGCCGGCTGCTTGTGGCGTCCGGCATGTAGGGAGCGTTCGGCATTCGGGCGGCGTTCGGCATTCGGGCGGCGTTCGGCACTTGGATGGCGTCCGGCTTTTGGGCGGCGTTCGGCATTCGGGTGGCGTCAGGGTGGCGTTCGGTGTAACGACACGCCTTACAGGCTTACTCTAGCCCTATGGGCTACCCCTGGGGTTTCCCCCTCTCTTGGCCTCTGGCCAGGGTTAAGGTCCTGTGCGGCCCCATGGTTGGTGCCGTACAGGTGAGTCGCGCCTATGGCTCGGCTCCTCCAATTGTATCGGGGTCTCTTGACTCCCCCAAGTCAGGACTAGTACATTACACTGGTAGCGAAACAACTTTCCATCGCTTCGTTTCCGCTCTATTCGCCATGTCGGGGAATGCGCCCTCCGGCAGTTCCTCCAGACCCTGGAAACCATATGATGGCCGACGCTATTGTTGTCAGCGCTGCTGCTGAGGCAGCGCAGGCCAAGGTAGCCGAGTTGGCCAAGGCTTTCAGCAATGGCCTGAAGCTCGCTGGAAACGCTGGCGCCTCTAGCTCTGGCGCTTCGTCGGTGGACCAGCAGCAGCCTGCCACAGCCCTGACGGCTCTGGTGGCGTTTCTGCAACGTTTCTTGGACTCGGTGCATGTTGCACCCACGGTTGCACCTCGCTCAGTCGGTCTCTGCTGGGCACGAGTCCAACCTTCCCGATGCTAACAATGTAATCGCATTCTCCGAACTGACACCCGCGAATGCGCAGGCGGCTGGTGTCGCCCTGGGGCAGTTCATCTCGGACCGCGTGGCGACCATGTCGCTCCGCGTACGCTCGTCGTCTCGCCAGCTCTTGAACGATAAAGTTCAAGCCTGGGTGCTCTTGGCTGTGAAGCCGGAGTCGCTTCGTAAGAAGATCCAGGATGAGTTGCGCAAGCTCGATGGCCATGTCTATTGTTCCCAGTTGCTTGGGAGTGGCTCGAGCGCTGGCTGCAGACGGAGCTGGCCTCTTCCGAGGCGGACCTTCTCATGGCGGCTGTGGGTCGCCTGCTTGCCAAGCGCGTTGGCAGCTTCGACTCGCTGGAGGCCATGTTGACCTTCATCGATGGGCTGAAGCGCGTTCACCTGGCGACGCTCCCTGAGCGCTTCTGGGTCGGCTGTGCTTACTACCACCTGCCGGCTCAGCTTACGCCATTGTCAGCGCGTCGCGTTGATGGCAACTAGTCTGGCCGCAGCTGATTGCGACCAAGGTGGCGATTCTGGCGGCGCTCAGCCGTACCCGCTGCCCTCGGTGCTTATGGTGCCCGTCTAACGGCAGGAGCGGGCTTGGCAGTCTGTACCTCGCCGCAATGCCCCTAAACCCCACTCCTCGTCGTCGCCCTCTGCTGGTGCGGTGGCGGCGGCTCCAGAACTGACACTGGACCCGTCTGATCCGGTCAATTATGGCTTCTTTATTAAGGGCCAGACCATTTAGTAGTGCAAGCGCCTGCAGGCTGGGGGTGTGTGCCCCTGTGCCTGGCGCCCGCGCACACTGGCGGTTTGCCAGCATGCCCTGCACGCTATGCGTGTTTCGT
>BDDC01000041.1:1457-40926 GCA_001662425.1 Chlamydomonas sphaeroides
CGATAGCGGCGGTGTGAGTAGGCGGCGAGTCTCCCCCCATCCACCGAAGGTACCGACTGGCCTTCACCCCTACGCCGGTTGGACACCTGCGCGGGTCGGGCACCTCTTTCGCCGTGTCCCAACCGATCTCGAGCTTTCGAATGACAGAACACACGCACGCATCCACGTCGACGCTGGCTGGGTGCCAGCATGCTCCCGCAGGAAGGACAGCATGCCGGCCGCCCAGCACTTGCCACAGCCTGCCACGGCCCTACCCACATCAGCAACGAAGGCCTGATGGCATATAGCGCTCCGTCTCTCAACCAGCGAATTCCAGAAGCGAAGCAACAGCCGCGCCCAGTGGGCCTGCAGCGGTTGCTGGGCCAGATCGCGGCACAGGCAGTAACGGGGAGGGCACCGGGCCCCCACCACGCCCTGCATGAAGAGCCGCTGCAGCTTAGTCATAGGGTTGTCCATGGCCTGAGCCCAAGTCGCACCAACAAAGTCTGGCGCTGTGGGTGTGAAGTGAAGCGACGTGCGCAGGCGATGGTGACGACCAGCCAGGGCGGGGGCGCGCCTTGGTCAGCTCTGGATCACATGCTGCTGCGCTACACACGGCGGGTTGGAGCGGACGTGCAGCGTTTGGCAGGGGTAGACGGCAGGAGCTGTGCACGTGACGGGCCCAGCAGGAGGCAGGGAGCGAGGTACGCTACGGGGGCGGATGGGCGGGGCGAACGGTGGTGCGGGCGGCGGGGTCTGCTAATCTGGCCTGGATGCTGAACCCTGCCTGGGCCGGGTTGCGGAAGGCCGCGTATGAACGCCCGACACCCCTGCGTGCCCCAGACGACGCGCACCTGGGCCGGCGTGCTGCTAGAAGCCGCCTGCCTAGGCTTGCGCCGCGCTTGCCATCCCCCTCGTCCACATGCGCCGCCGTGCAGCCGCGGCAGTAGCAACACCGGCAGGCCTGGGGGGACTGCGAAAGGGCGCCCGTGATGCTGACAGCCCCCGCCTCCTGGGCCGTGCTGCCCTTGAAGCCGAGGACCGCGCAGAGCTCCGCAGGGTGAACGCACGGTTGCAAGAGACTTCCACTGCCGCCCTGCACCTCTTTGCAGCCCGCTGAGCTGCTGGTGGCGGCAGGGCCAACCCCAGCCGGCAGCCGCAGCGGCCAGGACACGAGGGCGAGGAGCGAGTCGTGCAGGCTTCTTCTACCACATGATTAGGTAGTCTGCAAGGCACGCGCCACGAACCATAACTTATTTGGCTTACAGCCAACCTCGTAAGCAGTGCCAGGTGTGGGCGGTAGTGAGAACTACCTGTTTGGGAGTGCTGACGCGTGGCTTACTGTGTAACCTGCTCGCTCCAATCGGCCCATGTGGCCTTCATAGGATCCTGCGTCAAGTGGGGCGTGCAGCTGCGGTGACAGGGGAAGGACATCCTCCTGGCGCCAAGCGCCCAACGGCGAGCGGCGTCGCCCTGTGTCGCCGACACGCATGCCCAGGGGCGGCGACCCCTGCAGGTCATAACAAGACCTCTTGTGCATAACTCCAGCTTCCCCACAGCCGGGATGGTCTAGTAGCGGCAGTCTGAGTCAAGCGCGCGTTGAAAAAATCGCAAGTATCAAAGGCTGTCTCGGCATTGTCGCCACTGAGCCGCAGCTCGGAGAGGCTAGCGTCAAACGCAGCCTGTGTGTATTTCTTGAGCTATCGTAGCTGCTATGTCTGCTTTGCGCCTATTTGCGACAAAATCAGTAACCCAAACCAGGTCTTGAACAGCAACAGCGTGTTGTAGGCGCGTATAAGGGAGGTCAAACTGATGCATGGTATAAGTAGAGCTTAAGAATTAATGAAAGCTGTTGGCAAAAACAAATTGGCGCAATCGACAGACACGATGCTTGAGGCAATCTTCCCCCGCGCCTGCGTCCTTGACATGTTACCACGGAATTATATATATCCACTGTAGGGCACGTAGCCACAAAGTCGCCAGCGTTGCCCGAAGGCGCTGCCTCGCCTCGTCGGGGCTTGCTCCTGTGTGATAGCACGAGCTAATTGTATCTGATTACCAACTTTGGCAGACAGAACCATCTCATCTTAACTTGCAACTTTGTAGAGCACGTCGCCATGGACGCCGAGCCCGAGGGTGGAGGCGACAGCGCCCCATCCTGGACGCTGCTGCGTGGCGGACCCGACGACTCTTGGTCTGTGCTCCATGCCAAGCTCCGGAGGCTCCGTGTGGTTTGTGAGGTCAGGATGGGCTGTGCGTCGGCAGCTATGGTGTTGCGTCCCCTGGTATATGGCTGCTGACCAGCATGGCCCTCGCAGGCATACCGCCAGCGTGTGTCGATGCGGAGCAGCGCTATGCCAGTCGCTGCGCTCGCGGGACCGCCCGTGCCGCTGCCGCTGCCGCTTGACAGCGCCGGCGCCGCCCCGTCGCTGCAGCGCGCAGACCCTAGCTACTGGCACGCCCCAGCTCCCGAGGCCGACGCCGCTGCACCGCATACAGACGTGGCGACAGCGCAGCCAGCGTACATGGCTCGTGGCAGCCCCTTCTCCCCGGGCGTGCACGGCGTTCACGGCATTCCTTTCGCGTCGCCTGGCCCCGACGCCACCGTGCACCTCACGCTCTTCGCTCGCGCCGGCGCAGCTTCGCATAAGCCGGCCGGCAACCACCACGGCAACGGCTGCGCAGCAACCGGCGACTGCACCCGTGACAACCGCCGAGCAGCCGACCCACATGAACGCGGTGAGGTTGCCGCCGGCGGCCAGGGCCTCGCGGCGCGTGGCGGTCGCAACCTACACCAGGGCCAGCAGGTGCAGCCGCCGCCGGGCCAGCAGGCCGAGCTCTGCGAGCCGTCGTTCGCAGAGCTCGTGCCACAGTCCGAGGGCGACGAGTGGGTCGGCTCGGTGCAGTTGCGGGCCGCGTCGGCGCCCGGCATCCCGGCCCTGGGCCGCCAGCAGCTCCCGCCTGGGGCCGTAGGCGCCCACGTCGGCAGCGGCGGCGAGGACAACGCGGATGGCGCCGCTGCCGTGCCATGCCGCGAGCAGCCGCAACGGCATCAGCAGCCGGCCTTGCAAGCGAGGGCCGCCGCTCACGGCGACAACGCGGGCGTTGGCGCGGTCGCATTCTCTCAGTCGGGCGCGCCGGCCCTGCTGCTGGGTCCGGGCCCTCGGCTGCCGCTGCTGGGCCCAGGCGTCTGCGAGGGTCCCGGTAATGGCGACGAGGGTGACGAGGACAACGACGATGATGTTGTGTTTGTGCGGAGCACGCCCGCACCCGCGCCTGGCCCCAGCCTCGGCGCCGGCCCCAGCTTGCAGGGTGGCGCCTGGCTAGGCTCATCACAGCCCAGCGGCGGCCGCGCTGGCACGCCTAACGTCATCCGGCCCGGCAGCATAGGCAAGGGCCAGCAGAAGAGCATTCTCAGCTTCTTCCGCGGCCCGGCCGCGGGCGGCGCACCCAGCGGTCGTGGCCAGGGCGCCGTGCGGCTGGCGGCGCTGCGCGGCCAGCAGGCGCCAGAGTCCCTGGCGTACCAGGCGGGTGCTGGCAGCCAGGAGCCGCGGGGCCAGGGGCCACAGTGTGGCCCACAAGAGCCCGTCGTCGCAAGGCCCGACGCAGGCCACATGGATGCGGAGCCGGGGGACGAGGGCCCCGACCGAGCCGGGGACGCCGGCACCGACCCGGACGCATCTGCAGCAGCAACGACGCAGCCGCCGCCGCGGCCGCCGGTGCCGCACGCTGGCGCGCGGCCCGGCGGCAGCCTCTTTGCGGCCAGCCGCGGCGCCGCCGGAGGCTCTGTCAGCGCCTTCGGCGCGGCAGGCGTCCGGGCGGGCTCCTGCCCCAGCGTCCAGGACTGCCTAAGAGTCGATGGTGGCACGAGTGCGGCCAGCGGCAGCAGCGACGAGGAGGGGGCCCTGGAGGCCGCGGGCGGCGGCCGCGGCGGCGCCTGCAACTCGCACCGCCCCGGCCGCCGGAGGTTGCGGCGGGCCGGCAGCCGGGGCTTGGGGCCTAATGCAGCGCTGGCGGCCATGCCAGGCGGCGCCCTTACGGCCCCTGCCACTTGCGACGACGGCAGCAACGGCGGGCTCTGCGCCCATTCGCGCCGTGACGAGAGCTGCGTGCCAGACAGCGCTGACGCGACCATGGAGCCGGCAGAGGGCCCGCCGGAGCTGGGGCCGGCGCAGGAGCAGCACGAGGTGGGGCCGCCAGCTCAGCATGCTGGAGCGGAGGCCGGCGCCGCGCCAGCCGATGGCAGCGCGCAGCACGTCCCGGACTCGCTTTGTGCAGAAGCGAGGGCAGCGGCCGGCGACGGCGCGCCTGATGGGGCCGTGGGAGGAGGCCCGCGCGGCGTCGCTGATATGGGCGGCTCGGTGGACATGGACGCCGAGGTGGTGCCGGCCACGCCGCTGTCGCTCCTGCAGGCCAGCGAGGGCGGGGCCGGCCCGGGGCCGCCGGGCTCGGTGGCTGTGCCCGCCAGCGCGTCTGGTGCCGCCGGGGGCCCCGCCGCACACCTGCCGCGACCTGTGGCGACGGCGCGAGCAGGGCGTCTGGACGCAGCGACGGCAGGCGGTGACGTAACTCCTGCCGCCGGCTCGCGGCGGCGTCCCGACGTTGCAGCCGACGGCGCCGTCACGCCCGTCCCAACGGTGCGGTGGCCCAGCGTCGCGCCAGCTTCGGCGCCAGGCACCGGCGCCGCCAGCTGCGACGGCACGCTGCCGCCGCCGCCCGCCAGCGCCGCCAGCCCGGGCGCGGCGCTCGGCGGCCCGCTTGTCCTGCACCACAGCCCGCCCTCGCGCGCCCCCCGCGACGTGCCCCGCAGCGGCGCCGTCACCGCCGCTGCTGCCGACAGCTTGGGCTCCGCTGGCTGGGGCCATGACGAGCTGCTGCATCCGGGCCGGGTGCTGGAGGCCAGCTTCGCAGCAGCTCCGCCTTGCAGCGGCGCCGGCACCGGCGCTTGCGCCTACCTGGCGTGCCTGGTCGAGCCCGCAGATGACTGCAGCGAAGGCGCCCCGGCGCTGGCGCCGCGGCCCGCGACGGCGACTGCGGCGGCAGGGCTAACGGCCGACGCTGGCGCGCCGTCGGGCAGCGGCCGCGATAGGACGCCTCCGCTAGCGCCACGACGGCGGCTGCCGACGCTGCCGGCGCTGGGCATGCCGCCGTCGCCCACGCCGCGCAGGCGCCACTTGGTGCTGTACGTGTGGGCCCTGCCGCCCTCGGGGCCGCCCAAGCTGCACAGCGCGCTACCGCTGCTGGCGGCGGCCTCGGGCCCAGCGGCGGCGGCGCTAGGGCTGCACACGCCGACGACGCCGATCGCGTCTGGGCTGGCGGGCGCGGTGGTATCCTGCGGGGGCGGCCTTGGTCGGCCCCCGCCGCGCCCGGGCCAGGCGTTGAAGCTGCTGGTGGCTCCGGACGGCAGCCCAGCGCTACTGCTGGCCGGCGGTGCTTTGGAGCCTGCAATCGCGGCGCCGCTGACCCTTGCGACGGCGCAGGATGACGGTGCAGCCGGGGCCCAAGCGCAGGCCGCAGGCCGGCCCAGCGACCCCGGCGGCGGCGCTGGCGGCAGGGCGTCGATGTCCGTCAGCCCTCCGTCGGCGGCGGCCGCAGTGCATGCTAGCCCAGGCGGTGCCGCTGCCGCCGGTGCGGGCGTGGCCTTGCTGCGCTACCGAGACGGGGCCTGGGCGCTGTCGATGACGATGATGCCCGCTGCCGCCGCCGGCAGCAATCTAAGCGCCCGGGGGCCAGACGCCAGCGACGGCGCCGACACCCCCGCCATGTACTGCCTAGCGGCCACGCCGCGCCCCGTGACGGGGGCGGCGCTGGCGCCGCCGGACGGCCCTGCCGGAGCCGACGGCCCCAGCGGCGCCGGCGAGGGCTGGTGCTGGCAGGTGTCGGCGGCGGGCGAGGCGGGGCGCGGCTGCGTGTGGCGGCTGGCGCCTTGCCTGGACCGCGTGCTGGCGCAGGAGCCTCTGCCGCAGGTGCGACAGGGACGGGGGACAGGGCGTTGGCACGAAGGGCACGGGGGGCTGCCCATAGCTTGCCCACGCCCCTCCATCCTCACCGCCTCGTCATCTGCTGCCCGGCTGCCCCAAGTAACCTGCAAACCTAGACCATCAACCCTTCGACGCTGAAGTCCCCGAACCCCTCGGCAGGCGCGCTACAAGCTGCTGGCCCTGAACGACATTGTGGAGCTCGCACCCCTGCCGCACGACCCCGCCCTGCTGCTGGGCGCCTCCTCGGACGGCTGCGTAGCGCTATGGCACGCGGGCGCCGGCGGCCCCAACCCGCCATGCGCGCCCAGTGCCGGCCCGGCAGCAGCAGCTTGCGCCGCCGCTCGGCCGCAGCTGCTGACCGTGGCCCGGCCCACCACGGGCTGCCTGCTGCGCTGCCTGCAGCCGCTGCCGACCGCGATGGGGGCGGCGCCGTGGCAGGGGGCCAGGCCGCACGCTGGTGACCAGGGACCCGGCGCGCCGGCAAGGGGTCGCTGCGGCAGCTTTGCGGAGCGCACGGCGGGCGCTCCGGTCGCGTTCCTGGCTTTGGTCGCCCTGGGGCACGGGGCGACGGCGGCGGCAGGCGGCGGTGGCAGCGGCTGCGGCGGCTGGAGGGTGGCGCCCGCGCTGCTGACAGCGGAAGCGCTGGAGGTCGGGGAGGCCCTGGGGGTTGAAGGCGTAGCGAGCGTGGGCGGCGGTGGCTGCAGCGGCGTGGATGTGGTGGGCACTGAGGCTGGGCGGCTGCTGGCGTGGGACTGTCTGGCGGGAAGGGTGCTGGAGGGCTGGGAGATGCCGGGCCCCGTCACTGCGGCGGCTGTGGGGGGCGGGGGCTGTGGCGGCCCGGAGCTGGGGGTCGGCGGGGTGTGCAGCAGGCTGTGCGTGGGCGCAGCTGGCGGTCGCGTGCTGCTGGCGCGGATGTGAGGTGGCAGTGGTGCCACCGCCAACTGCCAGGTGGCCCGGCTTGCAGTGGTGTTGGCTGTGTGGGCGGTGGGCAGGGCGTTGCGGGTGGGGGAAAGGTGGGTGGCAGCTGGCATGTGTCATCGCCGCGGTTCTGGGGGTGCGCGGAGGCATGGTCGCCTGATCGGTGAAACATCTATCATGCGGTACCGGCACGTGTCTGGGCTCCGGTGCTACGGTGGCTACCATGGTGGTAGCGCCTGTGACCGCATTATGACCCACCGTGCGGTCTGGTCTGGGTGGCCTCGTCTTGGGGCGAGCCATGCACCCATACGCAGCTAAAAAGACTTCAGGGCTCGGGTTGCTGCTGTGACGGCATCCTGCGCCTGGATCAGCTGGACGTTACATCATGCAGGTAGGGCGAGTTGCCGCTCGCTGGCTTGGCTTCCAGCAAGGCTGCCGCGCAGCTGTCGGCACGGCCGTGCGATGCAGGGGAGATGCGTCCAGGTGCGATGCGATGCGTCCTGGTGCGATGCGTCCAGGCGTCCGGGACTCACTTGCAGACTCAAGGCATGCTTCTTCATGGTTGCACCCCGAGGGCGTCTGCCGGCCGCCGCGCGGTGCCCGACCACAGCGCCGCCGTCAACCGACTCAAAGCTCGCCTTCCACGGGCGGGGCTCCACCTCACACGCGCCAGCCTGGCTCCCTTATTGACTCCATGCGGAGCCCCCTATGCACGCTAGAGCCAGGCCGCGCACGTCCCACAACCCACGCCACCCGGCCGCCGACCGTCCTCCAACGCCACGGCGGACGGCACGCGCTGCCGCCACGCCAGCAACGGCAGCATTCGCGAATCGGCCCAGAGCCCGGGGCCGCCTTTACGCCTGTGCCGCCTGCCCGTCAAGAGACTTGGTGCCACGGCGGCAAGGCTTTTAGTCACTTCGCACCGGCCGAGCGTTCCAGCCTCTCGCAGCATGCTGCCATACAGCCAGTGAGCCTGAGGTCCCAAATCCGGTCCGCCCAACAAATGGCGTCGGGCCTGCACGCATATACCGGTAGCCTTACCATTGTCGAACATCGTCGCAGCCACGTCCTAACAAGCCTACCCAACTGCCCACCGACACAGTCGAAAGAAGCACCCGGCAAGAGCTCAAGAGCGCAATGCACGCATAGGAAAGAACACCCACCGCAGGCGGACACGATGCCGGGCCCCCGCGCTCCACGGAACGCTGCCGAACCTGGCCCACCCCGCCCTACGCGCCCAACATAGGGCGGGCTGCCCCATCGTCTTAACTACACCACCTAGCACGCGCAGCAGGAACCTTCCCGTGCAAGGATGGCCCACCGCACCCCTAGCCCCACAACCCCGCGCTGCTCCATCCCACGCTGTTCCCCACCCGCCAAGCCTTTGTACCGTACGCAGCGACGCCGCGCCCACCAGCTGGGCCGCAGGCGCCGCGCCGCGCCGCGCCCACCAGCTGGGCCGCAGGCGCCGGCGCCGCGCCGCGCCCACCAGCTGCCGCCGCCCTGCCCCTACCCCTGCAGCTGGAGCTTTACGCCCGTGCAAACACCGGAGCGCCGCCGTACGCGCTGCCGCCGCCGCTGCCGCCCGCTGTGGACGCGGCGGCGGCGGCGCTGCACAGCACCTCGCCGCAGAAGCCCACCAGCTGCGTTAGCAGCGCGCCCGGCGCCTCCTCGTGCGACAGGTGGCCGCAGTCGGCTAGCACCGCCAGCCGCGCGTGCGGCAAATCGGCCAGCAGCGCCTCCGACTTGGAGGGCGGCACGATGCGGTCGTGCTCGCCTGGCGGCAGGGCATGCGATCAGGCAGCAGGGCGTGCGATCAGGCATCCATCAGTTGTGCGTGGGATGGTGGTTGGCAAGCAGCCGAAGCCGAGGCCCGATGAGGGCAGAGCAGCTGCACACAACATGGCGCGGAGGTCCGGCGCAGCTCACCCGTGGCAATGAGCGCGGGCACGGCCTGCACGCTGGTGAAGTAGGCGGGCAGGTCGCCCTGGCACGCGTCCTTGCGCTGCCGCGTCGTCTCGATCAGCGCCGCGTCCCAGCCCTCCACGCGCAGCGGCGTCTTGTACAGCTCCAGCACCTGCGGGGCCCGTGGCGGAAACCTAGCGTCACACACAGCAACTCCGTCGGATAAAGCTGGGTCGGGCCAGGAACCCTGGCCTGCAGTGGAACCGGGCGCTGACCTGCCCGTCTCCCCCTGCCCAACGCGGCGTCCTACGCGGCGTCCTCGACCTGCACCCAGCATGCGCCTTCTGCCTGCGTGGTTTTCCCCAAGGCCTGCCCTTCCCGCCCTGCCACAGGGGGCCTGCCTGCGGCCTCGACCCGTTCTCCATCCATGGCGCCATGAACCAGCCGCGCCTCACCTCGCTCGTGAGCTTGTCGGTGTTGTGCCAGGCCCGGCGGTTGGCCACCTCGCCCACCTCGGTCCGCAGCAGTGGCCGCAGGATGGCCCGGCCGAGCTGGCTGCGCGCCAGCAGCCGCGAAAAGGCCGGCCCGATGACGCCGCTGAGGTTGGGGTGCAGCAACGCCAGCCCCAGCACGACCGGCAGCGGCGGCGCAAAGCTGCTCGCGGGCGAGGCCGCCTCCCAGCCGTCCGAGGAGCGGGCCGAGGCGCCGCTGGGTTGGAAATGGGAACGTGGACCGGGGCGGTGTCAGGACTCGGTCTCGATAGGCCCAGCGGGCAGCACCGCGCCAAAAGCCGCTGCCGCCCATTCCCCATTCTCCAGCCACTCCACCCCATGGGGCACCGCGCCTTGCCATGTTCCCTGCACGCCAGCCCTCACCTGAGGCCACCCACGACCACCGGCCCTGGCCCCGACTGCGCGCGCCGGTGGTGCGCCGCCGCGCTGATGCCCGCTGCCACGGCGGTGCTGACCGCTCGGACCAGGTCCGGCCCAGGGCCGCCGTGGCCCACCGACGGAGCGCCCACCGATCCGGGCCCTGGCCCAGCGCCGAGCCCGAGACCCGGCTCTATGTCCCGCTCCCTGTCCGAGGCGTAACCCGAGGGCCCGGAGGAGCCGGGCCCGGGCCCGCCCGCGGACGGGGCCGGGATGCCACTGCTGTGGTATGGGTGGTGTTGGTATGGGTGTTGGGGTGCGGAGCTGCTGGAGGGGTAGTGCTGGCTGCCGCTGCGGGAGGGCGGACCGCCTGCGGGCGAGCAGAGGGACGGAGCGAGTCGAGTCAGGGAGCATGGACGCGTGCGCTCGGGCCGGCGCCGCACGCAGGCACAGGGCGTGTCTGCAGGCACCAACCTGCACACGCGCACGCCTCGGCAACCTACCTGTGGCGGCGCCGCTGCCGTTGCAACGCGCGACCTCATCCGCCGATATGACCCCGCGGCACGCCTCCCAGTCCGGTCCAGCTGCGCCCGAGCCCGAGCCCGAGCCGCCCGCCTGCCCCGACCCTAGCAGGTGCGCCGAGCCGCCAGACAGCACCATTGCCAGGTCGCCGCCGCCCCCCGACCCCGGCCCGGCGGCGGCGTGTGCCACCGCCAGCGCCGGCGAGCAGCCTGACGGCGCCGCCGGGGGCACTTGGGGTTCGAGGTTGGGCGACGCGGGGGAGCCGCAGAGCAGCTTTGGCGAGCCCTCGGCCGAGGCGGGCGGGCTGCGCGCGTGCTCCATGGGCCGGCACATGACCGCGGCGGCGGCGGAGGGGTGCTGGTAGGGCGGCGGCGCGTCCTCGTGAGGGTAGTGCGGCGGCGCCACGGGCGCGGGCGGCTGCAGGTACACCCCGCCATGCTGGTAGTGGCTGCGGGGTTGAGGCACCGCAAGCACGGAGCAACGTGAGTGGGCTTGAGCTCGCCGCCTGGCCACATTGCCGCTCCCTGCCGTGGCCGCGCCCCGGGTGCAGCTGCACGGCGCGCCCCCGCCCCCACTCGCAATCCCCAACTCCCCACCCGCCTCACCTGGCCGCAGAGGCCGCCGCCCGCAGTGTGACCAGGCATCCGTCCGCGTGGGCCACCAGCACCACCTGCCGCAGCATGACGGTTGGGATGGGGGCGTTGGTGAGTACGACACTGCCGGTTGGTCGGCACGTGCCCAGCCGCCAGACCACGGAACCCAGCCGCCAGGCCCCGAGGCCCACCTGTCGCAGCCCAAGCGCGCCGCACAGCGACAGCAGCAGCTGCGCCTGGGAGGCCATGGTGTAGGGATTGTCCGCGTCCGTGGCCTTGGGCCGGGACGTCAGGCCTGGGGCCAAAGAAGAGGGAAAGAGTACGCGCGCACGTCGGCCACGGCTCCCGTGGTCGCGCCTGTGCGCACGGCCGCCGGCTGCGCCGGGCCGGCCCCACAGCGGCCCCCCAAAACCCGAAAGCAAGGCCCCGGCTGGACGCTGGCCCTGGCTGCGCAGGAGCAGGCGCCCATCCCACGTCCGGCTGGCCGCCGTCCGGGACCTGCAAGGACCAGGGCTTCCACAGGCAGCGGCAAGCTCTCACCGAATGCCGGCCGGTCAAAGGCGATGACGCGGCACTGGCACTGCAGCGCCAGCGCCTCCATGACATGCCGCCACGCAAACACCCCGCCGCCGAAGCCGTGCACCAGCAGGATGCCAGTGGCCGAGGGGTCAGCGCCGCCGCCGCAGCCACCCGCCGCAGCGCCGGGCCCCGGCGCGCCGCTGGCCGAGGGCGGCGCCACTTCCTTGTAGTGGACCTGCAGGAAACGCATGAAGAAAATGGTGGATGGACAAACTCGCCTCGTACACCAGGGGAGCACACGCAGGCCGCGACAGCGGGCAGGCTAGCGAGGGACGGCGAGCAAGGGCCAGACGCCCACGCACCGCGCCGCACCATCACCACGCGGAGCACAGTCTGTCGTGCCGCACCGCAGCTGCACACGGGCCCAAAGCCGGGCCGCAGCCGCCAGCATCCCCGTGCGGTCGCCGCAGCCACACCATCCCGCAACGCCAGCCGACACGTCGTGGCAGGCTCCAGACTCGACCCCGCTCCGCTCCGTGTCCGCACGACCCGCACCTTGATGCCCGGCTGCAGCTCCACGAACTTGGAGTCGTCGTCCGCCAGCATCTCCGGCGGCACGTCCTCGCCGCTGTCCGGCCCCCCGCCGTCGCTGGTCTTTGTGACATCCTCCAGGTCGGGCCGTCGTAGCAGCACCCACGCGTCCTCGCCCTCCTCCCACGGCATGCCGAAACCCGCGAGCCCCATCTGGTAGCGCCGCCGAGCCCAGTCCACGGTGCGCCTGGGGGCGGGCGGTCGTGGGGGCCAGGGTTGCGGCGTGCCGGTTGAGACAGGACGCGTGCTCTACCGTTAGCAGCTGCGTGCACGCCGGGATACCAGAGCAACCGCTGTCCCATGGTTTGCGAGGGTGCCCCACATCCGCGCGCCTATGGCTCACAGTGCCCTACCTTGGCGCGCAAGTGCAACCCTTCTCTTCACCCCCTGCCGTCCCCCTCAATCCTAGAGGCGCTCGATGTATCCCCCAAACTCGCATCCCACGGGCCTCCCCTCCCCCCAGCGCCCACCTGGCCGCCAGCACGTGCGCAATGCTGCACACGCCCGCCAGGGTCAGGACGGCGGCCGCCGCCACCCCGTCCGGGCCGTAGCGGAACAGGATGGTCTTGACCACGATGTACGGCAGGCATGCGGCCGCCAGCAGGTAAGAGCAGTATAGGTACGGCCTGGGGGCGGCGGAGGCGTGTGCGGTGGTGAGCGCACGGGCATGCAGCGGGCCGGACCAGGCCAGGGGCGGGCGCTCACGGCCCGGTGCAAGGCCCCGTTCGCGCCGCCGCATCGCGCCGCCGCATCGCGCGTTCAGGGACCGAAGGCCGGCGCCAACATGCGCCGCCACGTCGTGGGTCAGGGGCCTTGGTCACGCGCCCCGGGCTCAAGGGTCGGGCCGCACCTATGGATGGCTCGCTGTCCGATGGCGTACGCGAGGCTGAGGATGGCGGCCCGCGTGCAGGAGATGCCCACGACGTCCTCGAGGCTGCGCGTGAACGAGAAGTGATGCTTGTGGATGACGGTGGAGCGCGAGGTGGCAAGGCAGTAGATAAGGATCACTGCCAGGACCTCGGAGGCGCACAGCATCCAGGGAGCCTTGGGGGAAGGGCAGGGTGAGAGGCAGGGCGGTTGAAGGGGGTGATGAAGGGGAAAGAATGATAGGCACGTGAGGGAGGGGTGGGCCCCAGACTGCGAGGAGCAGAGATGTGGGCCGGGTGCTGCAGGCGGGGTCGCGCTGGATGACCGTCCCGGCGGCAGCGGGGTTGAGATGAAGCTGCAGCGGTGAGGGCCAGCGCCAGGGCACTCACCACTGCCTGTGACAGTGACGCGCAGCAGACCACACAGAACTTGATGTGGTTGAAAAACCGCATGACTGACTCGCCACCGCCACATAGCTCCCGGGGCTTGTGCTTGCGCCCGGACTGGAGGGGGCAGGGCAAGGGCAGGACAAGGAGTCGACGGGCCACGCAACGCTGCCACCGCGGCGGCGGTCCCGGGCGCGCGGGTGTGTGCCGTAGGTTTCCCTGTGCGGCTGTCCCACGCGGGAGGATGCAGCGCTGGCGAGGGCGGGCTGCCTCGGGAGCAGGTCCGGGGTGCGCAGCGGTGGTCGCACCTGAAGGAAGCGGTCTCGCAAGTAGTTGTCCACGGTCTGCGGCAGCAGCAGCACTTTGCGTTAGCTGATCCGAAGGAGGCGCAGCGCTGGTCTGTCCACCGCCGCGCGTCACCGCCGCTCATCTGACAACTGGCAATCCATTCTTTGACGACCGCGCTCGCGACCCGGAACGCAGCCATCCAAGCGCACCCTATAGTTGATGTAGCGCCGCTTTTCCTTTCCAGTCGCCATCGCGCCTCTGCGCGCGCCTGATCGGCGACCAAATTCAAGTAGCGAGTGTGTCTAGCATATTGCCCTGCTTAGAGTACGTCGGAAGTCCGAGTTTTGAAGGTCAACGTCGTAGTGCAAGAGTCGCTGGGCACAGTTGTTAACTTTCAGGCCGCGGCGTCCAAAGGCATTTCCCTCAACGATGGCAATTGGTCTTGACACGACGGAGAACAGCACGGCTTCTTTTGAGTAGTGGTGCAACGTTTGGGCGTCAGTGGTGCTTCGCGCAACTTGGTCGCCGGTCATGCGCGGAACGACTGACACGAGCGACTGAGTGAGGTCATCCCATAGGCTTCTGTCCGTTCAATACTCAAACAGATATGACAAGCTAACACTCGTATTGGTTTCGTCTCCAGCTTCCTTCAGGATGGACGCGATGCTTGCCTTGGTGGTCTTCGCCAGCCTTGTAGTGGCGGCGCTAGCTCTGCTTTCGATCCGTAGCAAGCTTCGTGGCCAAAAGTCAGCCGGCGGTGCAACCTCGGCCAAGCAGGATGCGGTGCCCGCGCGCCCATCGATCCAAGAGGACCCCTCCAAACCCGTCGTGCGGCTCCTGTTTGGCACTCAAACGGGCACTGCTGAGCGGTTCTCCAAGCAGCTGGGCAACGAGCTGCGCAGCCGCTACGGGGACAGCACCACAGTGGATGTGCGCGACGTGGAGACCTACAAGCCGGAGCGCCTCGCCAGCGAGAAGGTCGTGGTGATGTGCATGGCCACATATGGTGATGGCGAGCCTACAGACAACGCTGCTGTGTTTTACTCGTGGCTGCTCAAGGAGGCTGAGGCGGTGGAGAGCGGCGAGAAGGAGCCGTTCTTGCAGGTTAGCGTAACGCTCTCGCGTTGCGACCCCACCCCCGAGCTTCTCGCCGGGGCCGCGGGGACTCTGCGCTGGCTTCAGCTGCCGGCAGCGCGCGGCATAGTGCGACACGCGCCATGCCATCCATCGTTGGTCGCGACGGGTGGCTGTCACTCGAGGCCCTCATACAAGGAGTAGCTGCTAGGGATGCTCGTAGCGGGGCTTTCGTTTTGACTTCGCTTGAAGTGGTTTCTAGTGTGTACCGGACCTGGACCGTCCGCCTGCGACTGATCATCTTCAAGCCGCCGTATTCAATTTCCCTGCGCGCTCCCCACTACCAGGGTGTCGCTTATGCCGTCTTCGGGCTGGGCAACAAGCAGTACGAGCACTTCAATGCTGTGGGCAAGAAGGTCCACAAGTCTATGAAGACGTGCGGCGCGACCGCGCTTTGCCGCCGCGGCGACGGCGACGACGACGGCGTGATAGATGACGACTTCGAGAAGTGGACCGCCGAGCTGCTGGAGGCCCTAGACAAGTCCTCGGACCTTGTGGGCAAGCGGGCCGACCAGAACGGCGCCGCGCCGGCCGCCGTCAGCGTGCCCTCGTACGCCGTGGAGTTGCTGCCGGCCAGCACGCCGGCGGCGTCGCCCTTCCCGTCGGGCAGCGGCAAGGACGTGCACAGCCCCTTCTGGGCCAAGATCACCGCCGTGCGTGAGCTGCACACGGCGCAATCGGACCGCAGCTGCGTGCATGCAGAGATCGATGTGTCGGGCTCGGGCATCACCTACGAGGCCGGCGACCACATTGCTATATACGCGCAGAACAGCGAGTCCGTCGTGAAGCAGGTCGCAGAGCTGCTCGGCTTTGACCTGGACGCCCTCATCCGGCTGTCGCTGCCAACCGACCCCGCCGGCATCGCGACCTCCAGCGACCTGCACCCGCCCTTCCCGGGGCCCATCAGCGTTCGTGCCGCGCTTTCGTACTTTGCGGACGTGCTGTCCAGCCCCCACCGCGACGCGCTCGCCGCGCTGGCTACCTTTGCCGCCGACCGCGAGGAGGCCGCGCGCCTGTCGCAGCTCGCGTCCTCGCAGCCCGCCGGCAAGGCCGCGTACGGCGAGTTCGTCGCCAAGCCCAAGCGCAGCCTGCTGGAGGTGCTGCAGGCCTTCCCCTCCGCCAAGCCTAGCATCGGCGCCTTCTTTGGCTGCATTGCGCCGCGCCTGCAGCCGCGCTTCTACTCCATCTCCTCCTCGCCTAAGCAGCACCCCAGCGTCGTGCACGTCACATGCGCGGTGGTGAACGAGGCCATGCCCAGCGGCCGCACGCACGAAGGTGTGGCCTCAACCTGGCTGGCGCGCCACGGCGCCGGCGCGGCGGTGCCCGTGTTCGTGCGCCACTCGCACTTCCGGCTGCCCAAGTCCCCCGCCACGCCCGTCATCATGGTGGGCCCCGGCACCGGGCTGGCGCCCTTCCGCGGTTTCCTGCAGGAGCGCGCGGCGCTGGCGGCGGCGGGTGAGTGGCTCGGGGTCTGGCCGGCGGGACAGCCGGCGAAGGTGGTGGACGTGATGCCCCGCACGGGATGCGGACCTTGCCCCGGCCAAGGGATGGACCGGAGGGGGGTTAATGTTCTCATTGAGCCCGTGTTGGAGTCTAACGGATCATGCCGTCAGGGCCAGGCCGGCTGCTAGGCGCCGGCTGCGCTCTTGCCCATACTTCTGCAAAGCTTATACAACTGCTAACGCCGTCCGGCCTGCCTCCCGCTTCTGCCGCTCAGGCGCCAAGCTGGGCCCCGCGCACTTGTTCTTCGGCTGCCGCTCACGGGCGCACGACTACATCTACCAGGTGCGGCGCTGCATAGCTGCGCATTGATGCCGCCAGCCACCTCATGCAACCACAATGCAGCAGCTAGGAGCGACCCTCGCGGACAACCTACATACTTTTCAACACCTAGCTAGCCGCCACCTTCACGCGCATCCCCCAACAAACCGCCCACCACCCCTGCAGGAGGAGCTTGAGGGCTACCTGGCCTCGGGCGTGCTGAGCCACCTGCACCTGGCTTTTTCCCGCGAGGCTGCGTCCAAGGACTACGTGCAACACCACGTGGAGGCGCGCGCGGGCGAGCTGTGGCCGCTGGTGGCGGACGGCGGCCACCTGTACGTGTGCGGCGACGCCAAGCACATGGCCAAGGACGTACACAAGGCGTTCGTGGCGCTGGTGGCGAGCGCCAAGGGCTGCGCGGGGACGCAGGCGGAGGGCGTGGTCAAGGAGCTGTCGGACAGCGGGCGCTACCAGCGCGACGTCTGGTAATACACAGTTGGAGCGAGGCGAGGCGAGGGGGAGAAGCAGGAGCATGCAGGGCGGCTCGGTTTGGTGCGGAGCTGCAGGCAGGGGCGCGGGTGCTGCAAGCGGTATCGAGCGGGAAGCTGGGGTAGCGAGGAGAGGGGTAAAGGCGGAGGGAACGGTGTCAGCAATTTGGAAGAGGTTGAGTGTTAGTTGCCGAGGGGCTGGGAAAGCGCGGAGCGGCTGGCGGAGGTTCTGTGCGGAGTACCGGGCCTGCCCGCGACGGCTTGTGGCTTTTGTAGTGTGAGCGAGTGTGCGTGAGCGCGGAGTGACGATCGGCTGCGGTCTTGCTGTGTAGACGTGGGCGTGGTCGTGCAATTTGTAGCGGAAAGTGTTCGCCGCGTTAACGGTCGGTACCTCATGATGGCTGCGCTCGACGCACATTTGGCGCCATACGCTCGGGCTGCTTGCCTATCTCTGACAAAGCTTGCGCCTTGCCGGATGGTGTGTGGCGGTCCGTGTGCGCGCTGTAAGCCACCTGCTGGCTGCCGCTTGGCGCCCTCTGACGTGCTGTGGCCCCCCTCTATCTTGGTTCTGGCCTGTTCCCTGTGCAGCGGGCGGGCGCTCCTGCTCAGCGACGCACCGTATCTTCCCTGTCTTTCGCAGGTCAGGCGCAGGCGACGTGTCCTCCAAAAGGGCCTTACAGCCTCAGGTTACTCCCTGCGCGAAGCTTCGGCCGCCGGAGCGGCGTGCGCACGCAGCGCTACAGCGCACAAAGCCGCGGCGCGCCCCCGGCCCTTCACGTGACAGCCGCGACCGCGCAGCCGCCGGCAGAGACGCCGGCGCCTGGCAACGACACACGGCACTGGGTCCAGTACTGACATGTCGACGGGGCACGACGGACGCGCCGCCCCCGCACGCCGCACAGCCCGCACGCACACCGGCCGGCGGCCTTTCGCCCACACAACAAAGAGAACGTCGCAGCCTGCATGTAACCGTTGCCCTGGCTCCACCGCAGGATCCTCTCCAGCCAATAGCTCCAGACGAGGACCCCTCCGCAACAGCACCCTTCGATCCAGCGCATCATCCACGAGCCGCCGAGCCGGGAACCAGGTCCGCCGCTAGGTAAGCCGTTACGGGGCCCCCGGCCGGCAGCTCGCCCTCACACCGCACCACCGCTCTTCCCGCAAACGCCCGCGGCACCTGCCCACGGCCGCGCCGGGGACAGACCACCGCCCAACGCTGGACGACGGCCCAACCCGCAGCGGCGCGCGGCCATCACCGCAGCGCCAGGCGCGTCTCCGCGCCTAGGCCTTGGCGTCCTCGGGGATCACGTTGTGCTGCTTGAGCACGGCAATGGCCTCCTCGACCTTCGCCACGAGCGCCTCGTGGCTCTCCAGAAGCATGAGCAGCTCGGCGTTGTCCATCTCCAGCAGCATGCCGGTGATCTTGCCGGCCAGCTCGGGCTGCAGCTCGGCCACCTGGGGCGGCGAGGGATGGGAGGGAAGGAGGGGAACGGAGCGTCATGAGACCGTAGGCTGGCTGAGGATGAGTGCTGCGAGGCAACATCACTTGGGGACGCGCGAGGCTGGCGGCTGGTGCGGCAGTGTGACGGCGCGTGGCGGCGACCGGGCTGGCTGAAGCCTAGGGCTTTTGTGTACGCGGCTCGAGGTGGTCAGGGAGCCCGAGGCAAAGGCGCGTGGCCTCACATGCCGCAGCTGACCGTTGGGCTGCTGCCGTTCAGCTAAACGGTTTATCATGCCCCGCACTCTGCTAGAATCCCTCATGCCTAGCATCCCTCTCGTTTTGCAAGCTTGCCACTGCCCACTGCCCACTGTGCATTGCTCCACCTCCCGAAGCCTGCCCCCCAAACCCCGGCCCCCATCCATGCCAGCCGGCACCCACCTGCGGGTACAGGCGCTCGCCGATCATCATCTTCTGCGTCTCCGGCGGGGCGGCGGCCAGCGCGGCGGCCGTCAGCGGCTGCTGGGCGGCGGGCGCCTCCGGCTCAGCGGCGGCGGCGGCGGCGGCCGGCACGGCGGCGGCCGGCGCGGCAGCGGCCGGCGCGGCACCCTCGGCCACCTTGGCGGCGGGCACGGGGGCGGGGCCGCGGCCACCGGCGGGGCCGCGGCCACCGGCCGGGCCACGGCCGCCGGGCGCCGGGCCGCGGCCACGGCCGCGGCCCTGGAAGCCGCCCTGGAAGCCGCCCTGGAACTCGGGGCCGGGGTAGGGCGCCATGGGCATCATGGGGCCGCGGCCACGGCCACCGCGGCCGCGGCCGGGGCCCATGGGCGGGCCCATCATGGGGCCGAAGGCGGCGGCGTTGGGCGGCATCATGGGGCCGCGCGGGCCGCGGCCGGGGCCGGCCATGCCGCGCGGCGGCATCATGGGGCCGGGGTACATCATGCCGGGGCCGCGGGGGCCGCCGGGCATGCCGCCGGGGCCGGCAGCGAAGAACGGCATGCCGCCGGCGGGGCCGTAGGGGCTCATGCCTGGCGAGGGGGCGGGGCGGGGGTTGTGAAGAGACGGCATGGTCAGTCAGCATTGCATGGCTTCACGCCGAGTCGATTGTCTCGTTGCCTTTGCCACTCCTGCCCCTAAGGCTCCAGCGGCTGTCTTCACCCTTGCCTGTGCCCCTTCCGCCCCGGCCCCAACGTTGTGGGACCCAACCCTGCCCCCGCTCTGTGCCACCCAGCCCGTTCCGCGTGCCGCCTTGGCTCTCACCCGCCATGGGGTTCGGCGGGCGGCTCATGACGCCCATGCCGTGGCGGGCCTGCATGTTGGCCTCCAGCTGCGCGCGGCGCACGTCCTTGCGCTGCGCCAGAGCCACGTACAGCGGCTTGCTCTTGACCATCTTGCCGTTCATCTCCGTCACGGCGCGCGTGGCCTCGTCGTGGCTGGTGAAGCACACGAAGCCAAAGCCCTTGGACTTGCCGGTGCTGTCCTTCATGACCTTCAGGCGCGAGAGCCGGGCGAGCAGGGCAGGCGGGGGGAAATAGGGGTTGGCGGGAAGGGGATGGAGCAGCACGCATGGCACAGCAGCCCAGGCCATCCTGACGAAAGGATTGGGAGATGCCGTGAGCGGGGCCTGCAGCGCCTGCCGGCCCCAGGGCCTTGCGTGCGGCCTTCAATCGCGCGAGGTGCCTCCCCGATGCACAGCCCCCGAGCCGTGGGGCGGCGCAGGCAGCGCCGGCGGACCCCGATCCCCGGCCCCGCGGCGCTGCGGGCGCGCCCACCTTGCACGACGTGATGGTGCCGGCAGTGGCGAAGAGCTCGCGCAGGGCGTCGTCGTCGACCTCGTCCGCCAGGTTCTTGACGTACAGGTTCATGCCCTGGTACTTCAGGTAGCGCTCCTGCTTGCTCTCCTCGGCCCTGGGGGAGAGGCGACGAGGCGGCGTGCGTCGGCACGGGCACAAGGGCTGGGTTGCCGAGCGAGTGCACCAGCGCGCGCTCGATGACGCCTCGAGCAATGCCCTTTGGTGTCAGCCCGGCGCCGAGCGCGCGGCCCGCCGCCGTGGGCCTGAGAGCTGTCCAACCCTGCGCTGCCTCATTAGTAGCTCCCAGCCCGCCCCCACCCCTCTGCGCCCGGCTCACTTCTGGCGCAGCAGAGCCTCGCGCTCCGTCTTCTTCTGGGCGCGGCCGGCGTACAGCGTCTTGCCGCCCATCTCCTTCTCGTTCAGCGCCTCCACGCACTTGGCGGCCGCCTCGGTCTCCTTGAAGTTGATGAAGCCGAAGCCGCGGCTGGTGCCCTTGTCGTCCTGGGGTGTACAAACGGGAGGGGGGTTGTTGGAAAAGAGGGACTTGCCGCAAAGGCGCGTGTGGGCAGGAGGAGCAGGGGCTGGAACAGGGACAGCTGACGGGCGGGTGTGCGTGCCGAGGTGGCAGGAGCTCCGCACGGCGCCAAAGCGCCAGCTGCGGCTCAAATGGCCGGTATCGGGGGCCCCAACATAGGGGCTGGCCCACGCTGCGGGCTGTGGAGCCCGTGCCCATGGCCGCGGCTGCGGAGCCCGTGGCAGTGGGCGCGGCGGTGCCGAATGCCGCATGCACACCACAGCCAGGGGCCGCCAGCACGTCCGGCAGCGATATCAACCGCGGGCTAGGCAGCCCGAGCAGCCGGCCACCGCTGCCGCCAGTTGAGGCTGCTGTGCCGACGGCCGCCTGCTGCTGCTGCCCGTCACGCCGGTCCGCCGCATGCCGTTGATAGACGCCCGCCGACGTTCCCTCCCTCCGCAGCTGCTGCATGCGTGTATCCGCGCTAGCGGCCGGCCAGCAGTCAGCCCGCGGACCGCCAAAGCAGCAACATGTGACACAGCGGCGGCCGCTCTGTCGGCGCGCAAGTGAGCGCAACGGCATGCCGACAGTAGCCGAGTGCTTGTGCGCGGTCCGGGCAGCTGGCACGGGGACCAATCCGCGCGCGGCCGCTCAGTCGCCGACTCTCCGCACGCCTGCTGTTTCTGCGGACGAACGCCGGGCGTCCAGGAGCTGGCAGGAGCTCCCGCCCTGCCGCAGGGCAGCCCGGGCCAATGCTCCGTACTCCAACAAGAGGCTGTCCTGGGGGCAGGGCCAGCGCGTTCCGGCCCCAGCTGCTCGGCAAGCCA
Organism: Chlamydomonas sphaeroides; assembly: GCA_001662425.1. Classification (NCBI taxonomy): domain Eukaryota; kingdom Viridiplantae; phylum Chlorophyta; class Chlorophyceae; order Chlamydomonadales; family Chlamydomonadaceae; genus Chlamydomonas; species Chlamydomonas sphaeroides. The sequence goes on from BDDC01000041.1 coordinate 22,831, forward strand.
GGTCTCTATGACATGCGCGCTGCACGGCGGTGGCGGGCCAGGCAACACCCACGGCCGCCCGAAGCGGCCGAGCTGAGTCCGCACGGCTGCGTTGATCCTGCAGCCGCCGGCGACCCGACGGCCAACGCCCGAGCTGCCATGCACGCAACCAGGGCCAGTGCTTGCAGCGTGCCGCCGCGCGGCCTCCGAACCCAGCAGCCAGCTGCCGCAGCAGCAGCCTGCGGTCCAGGCACCGGCGGCAGCAGCTGCCCCGCAGGCTGGCGTGCGGCCCCGTGGCGCCTTGCATCGTCCGCAGCAGCTCCCGGGGCCAGACGCGCGCTCGACTCGCCGGCACGCCAGCAGCGCCGCTTAGCCCGCTTGGAGCACCCTTTGCATGGCATACGGGCCCCGCAGCGCCCGCTGCGGCTGCCCCGCGGGCCCACACCCCGGCGGCGCTCCGGATTCCCGCAGCAGTGCTCCTGAGACCGCTGCGGCTCCTCCAATCCGTGATGGCTGCTGCGTCTAGCGGCTGTGCAGGCCCTCCGGACTACGGCAGCAGTACTGAGACAGCTGCGGCTCCTCCGGTCCGTGATGGCTGCTGAAGCCAGCGGCTGTGCATGCGGTTGCGCGTTACTCCTGCAGCTGCGCCCAGGCGCTCGTCCGGTTCGAAGAGCCTGTCCTCCTCAGCTCTTAACGCCAAGCTCCGCGAGCCTGTCGAGCCATCGTCCACGCCCTGGCCCAACCCAGCGCCGGCCCCGTCCCACATCACCCAGGCACCACCCAGCCACGAACGACCTGCCTGATCCGCAAATGAGCGCACCTTCATGACCACAGCCGAGGTGACATCACCGTACTCCGACGCCATCTTGTTGAACTCGTTGTCATCAACCTCCGCAGGCAGGTTCTTGATGAAGACGTTGGTGTACGACTCCTTACCCTGCAGGGTGCCCCACCATCACGCGACCAGCGAGCAGTCGTCAGCCCTTAACTGTGAAAGCCTGTTAACAGCCCAACCGTGCCGCTTCACTTGACTCGCCATCCCAGCCGCCGCTGTGGGGTCTGGCTCTGAGTGACTGCGCCAGCGCCAGGGCTAGGGCCAGGGCCGGCGACCCGGGGGCACGAGGGCGCACCTGGGGGCGGTCGGCGCGCTTCTGGAAGGGGCCCACGTACACGATCTTGCCCTCGATCTCCTTCTGGTTGACCGTCTGGATCGAGCGGTCCGCGGACACCTGGTCCTCGAAGTGCACGAAGCCGTAGCCCTTGCTGACGCCGTTGGCGTCGGTGGCCACCTTGCAAGACAGAATCTTGCCGAAGGCGGAGAAGGTGTCGTGCAGGGCCTTGGCGTCGATGGTCTTGTCCAGGTTCTACGGGCGGACGGGCGCATACGGTGTGCGGTTGGGGGCTGGGGCACGGACTCACGGGCGACCCAAACCGGCCACACACGCGCGTGCGTGCGCTTTCAGGTAGCCTGGTTAGCGGGCAGCCAGCGGGCGCCGCTGGCAACCAAGGCTGCGCGACCCCGTCGAGCGCCAGAGCTTGAATAGACGGTCCGGGATGAGGCTTGGGGCGCAGCTGCTAGGCTCCGGCGCTGGCAGCCTGGGGGGCAAACGGTCATGTACTGCCTCCACGCCGCAGCCGCAGCCGCAGCCGCAGCCGCAGCCGCAGCCGCAGCCGCAGCCGCAGCCGCAGCCCGCCGTTGCTGTGCGGTCCACGCCAAGCTGCCTGCGCGCCGCAGGTGCCGCCAGCTCCCGCCGTTGCTGCTTAGCAAGCGCCAGAGCTCCTGCGCCTCGCTGCCTCTCCGAAGCAAAAGCGCCTCCACTGACGTCGTTGCTGCAGATCCGCTTCGAAGAATCGACGGCTTCGTGATGGCCTTGGAAGGGCCGACACGCCAGCCCCACCAGGCCCCGACCCGCACAGCGCAAGCAGCTGCCCCTGACTCGCCCACCACCCCTGCAGCCACATCCTGCTGGCCCACCTTGATGAAGATGTTGCCGACGCCAGACTTGCGGGCCGAAGGGTCGCGGTGCGACCACATAATGCGCATGGGCTTGCCGTTCAGGACGTGGTAGTTCAGGTTCTCCATGGCGCGGTCAGCTGCAGACAGTTCAGAAGGACGGTACGGTCAGCACCACGCCTAGGATGCGCTGCGCTGACGCAGGACGTGAGCTTGACCGAGGAGGCCCACCCATCCAGCCGATGCGGACCAGCCCAATTGCCGCATCGAGCCTGCCGTTGCAAGTTGATGGCTATGTAGCTGCAATTCGCGGATAGAGGCTTGAGTGCCTACCAGCCTGGGGGTCCAGGGTGCTGTTGTAGTTGACATAGGCATAGCCCAGCGAGCGGCGCGTCACAGCGTCGCGGCACACGCGGATAGAGGCCACGGGGCCAACCTGCGACGGGGCGCGCGACAAGCGTTGGCACAGGGCTTGCAGTGATGCGCCGCCGTGTCCTCGGCTCACCGACGAGAACAGCTCGAACAGCTGCGCCTCAGTGACATCCTTCTCCAGGTCGCCCACGTAGAGCGACGAGTTCGCCAGGGGCGTGCTGGCCGCCTGAGCAGCCGGAGCTGCGGCGGCTTCGGTGGTCGCCATCTTTCACTTCAAGACGCGCGGCCCGTAAGCGGCGTCAAAGATGAAACTCAAGTCGAAACGAGGCGAAATAAGTCTTTTGTGAGGCACGCAGGGCCTCTTTTGTAATTTTTTTGGCCGGTTGCCCGGGTTTTTTGTTTTTGGGAGAGAGGCTGGGCCCTCTTCTCAGCAAGACACCATGAGGGACCTGCCACGGTGTGGGGAAATTGGCTGGGCCAGAAGGAACGAATCAGGGCTCCGGCGTTCGGCTTGGGCCCGGGTGAGAAGAAGCTCCAGGGTGGACAGGTGGACCTCGCAGAACAGGGGCACCCGCAAAACGCTGTTCAATACATGCGAAGGCATACACTGCTTGCACACCTTGCAGTCAGCTGGCCCTGCAGTCCTCGGTTCTTCACTACAAGACAACGCATTGCTCGAGCCCTGTTTACCAGTTGCCCTACCGTACTTATCGCCCTATAACACAGCTGACTAGTCCGTTGCAAAATTAGACAGGTTCGGGCGGCCCTCAGCGTCCGTGCCAAGGTGGCGGCATGAGGCTGCGGCCCTGCCGCGTGCCGCCCCGGGCCTCGGACGCCGCTGTACTCTCTAGCCGGGCGCGCCGCGCAGCCGACCATGACATCAGCTGTGAGCAAGTGGTGCAGCCGGTCCTCCTGCCGAACGGCGAGGAAAGGGGCGGCGGGCGGCCTGGCGCCGCCGCGCGGTGGCCTGTTGCAGCGCCGCTGCGCTGTTCTAGCTGGGCGTGACTTGGAGCCGACATTGAGCCGGTTCTGGCTAAGCATTTCATTGGTCAGACTTCAGCCGACGTGGCCAGGTTACGACGGGGAGGAAGCGGCGGCGCCGCGGCGCCGCCGCGCCGCCGCGTGCCGGCGTGGGCGTCCGCCATCAGCATATTAATGAAGCGGCTTGCCGCTTGTCCCGAGACCTACGCGCATCGCCGGCAAAGGTCTGGCAGGCTGCGCGCTGCCAGTTGCAGGCGGTGCGTCAGGATTGCGGCGGCGTGGTAGAAGAACCGGCAAACTGCCGTTGCGCGGCCCCACGGGCAGGCAGCCAGTGAGCCGCACGCGGTTGCGACTGCTGCCGGCTGCTTCTCGGCTCGCGTCCGGGTGCGCCGACAGGGGAGACCTGTGCACCCAATCGCGGCCTGGGAACCAAGTGCTATGCTGCGCGGATTGCGGCAGGGATGGCACCGCCGCGACGTCCCTGCGACTCATCTCCTGCCTGTACCCAGCCGAACTGCACACCTGCCGTTCGTGCCCACTTCCACCTGCCTCGTGCTGCCTGGCTGGCTATCAAGCGGGGCACGCGTGCCATGGAGTCGATCGGGGCCGCGGGGCCGATCGGGGCTCTATTGCCCCGGGTCCTCGCACCGGCGCAGGGCTTGGCGACTCGGGACAAAGAACTCCAGTGCGTCGACACGCGGTGCTCTGCTCAGACGGGTGGTTGTCACTGCCACCACCAGGGATGGCGTGTGTGTGAGCACAAACCTCGATGTTTCGGAATCTGGTCGACGAAGGGCTCCGCTGTGCCGGGGGCTCGCGGCCGCTCCTGGCTGAACAGCCATGGCCACGTGCCACCAACCCACTGACAAGGTCGGCAAGGGCACGGTGGCGGCCATGACGTCGCGCTTGCCCATCTGGAAGGACGTCAGCGCTGCCCGGCTGCCCATACCGCCTGCGGCCCGCCTCGTCCCTGGCAGCCCAGCCCCCGGCTCGGGATGTCCTACATGCGAGTGAGGCCCGGCAGGCCGCGGCATTGCCCCATGGGGCCTGTGCGACGCGCGGGGCAGCCTGCGTCCGCCCGGCTGCCGCTTCTACCTCACATCCAGCTTTGCCGTCCTTTCGCGGGATCCGATGAGAGGAAAGCGAGCTGCCTCACCTTCCCAGCCTCACGAGCAACCACCACGCATGGCTTTCGCCCGCTTCTCCGCCCCAACTGACAGGCCGGCTTCCTCCAGCAGATAGTGTCGACCACGAGACCATGCCGCAAGGTATGGGGACCAGGAGGAGAGCATTACCGGATGAGGACGTCATATTCTGCAAGCGATTTTGCCGAACGGGGCCTCCATGTGGCTTGTGCGGATGACAGACGTGGCAGGCAGCGGGCAGCTGCACACATCGCGGCCAAGCAGGCCTGACCCCAGCCCCTGCGGCGGGCCCTCTGCCGGAGAGGAGGCTTTGCACTCGTGTGAATGCTTCTATCTGACTCGCTCGCTAGCGCGCCCCGCGCAGTGCTGCGTGGGGAGCCGCTGGCGAGTGCCCTTGCTGCCTCGGCTATCCCCGCGCTTTCGTTTCGCCACGTGCTTGGCGTCCGCGCGAGTTCCACTGTGCTCCTTCCCGCTCTGTAGGCCTTCTCGGAGTCGCCCCGGTACCCCAGGACGCTCGAGGGCCGCTTCGTCAGCAGTCTTCTCGGGAAGGCGAACGATGGATGGTATCTCGCGTCACATCTTAGGGAAGGGGCTGCGGCTCTGGTCCAGTTTCAAGGGCGCGGCCCATGAGCGGCGTTAGAGAGAGGCTGAGGCCTCTTGTGGGTGCTCTGGGAGAGAGGCTGGGGCCTCTTCTCAGCAAGATACTAAGAGGGACTGCCACGCTGTGGGGAGTTAAGCAGGGCTTGGAGGAACGAGCCCAGCTTGAGGCCCGGTGCCGGGGGCTACTCAGCACACACGCAGGCGCACAGCTGTACACCTCGTGGTCGGCTGGCCCTGCACTCCTCTGTTCTGCACTTCCAGGGCTCCAGACGCATGGCTTCTGTTCTGCTTGCCAGTTACATTACCGGGGCTCCTGTACTCTGCATCAACCAACCCAGTATGTAAACAAGCTGGTGCAAGCCAAGCGGCCCCCAGCGCGCGCCATGGTGGTAGCATGAGGCTGTGGCCGTGCCGCGTGCCGGCCTCGGCCTGTAGACCGCTGCTGTGCATCTCAAGCCGGGCTTTCCTAGCCGGGCGTGTCGACCACGATGCCGGCCAGGCGAGGTCCTGCGGGGAGGGGGTTGCGACGGCGTGACGCCGCCGCGTGCTAGCTGGGGGCTTGGCCAGCAGTGCGCTGCCCGGCTGCCGTGACCAGGCCTGGAGGCAAGGGCCAGCAGAGGAGAACCAGTGGGAAGCAGAACCCTTCGGTGGAGTCACCGAGGGATGCGCGTACGTGGTGCGCTTGGCTGCGTGTGCCGTGTATTGGAAGCGACTTTCCCTTGCAGCTGGGTGTCCCTTCGGCGTTCTGTGAGTTGCCGGACGCGCTTCGCAGCGTCGGAGTAGGGGGGGAGCCTGACTCCCTCCTCTGCGAATCACTGCTGGTGCATCATGACATTCCCCCCCCCCAACCGCAGGCCCCCGCTACAACGTACCACGGCGCGATGCGGCGCCTGGACCATTGGGGCGTCTCAGCTCACACCGGACTGCGAAAGGTCGGACAGTGCATTGCGGAGGATAGGTCATTCGGGCTGCCTGGCTTCTCACACCCCCGATTTGTGTTATCCCAACAGGTGAGGCTAGCCTAACAGCGCTGTCGTCGGCTCTGCTACTAGCGCATTGTGTGCAGAGTCTCACAGGCCCCTGACCCTGCAGCCGCCTCCACCCTTGTGCGCATCTCCTCACAGTCGGTTTAACTGTGCTTCCCCCGCTGAGTCAAGAAAGAGGATCCCCGCATAATTCCAGACACAGCAGACGCAGTTGGCCCATCAGGGGGCGCAGGGTTGCTTACAGAGCAGCAGCGCAGTTGCAGGGAGTGTTCTGCCCCTCATCGGGCGCTCAAGGCGCCGCCACCACCGCCGCCCGCCCCTCCACAGCCACAGTTACGCGCCCCTACAAAGGCTGCTCTTGCGCGCAAACACACGCAATCTCAGTCTATCAGCTTGCGCGGCTAGGCGGTCGCTCAGTAGGAGTACTCCTCGGCCTTGGGCGCGCTCAGGGTGGGCTTGGCCAGGAAGTCGGTGAACTCCTGGAACGGCGCCTTGGTGTACTTGCTCTCGCGCCACAGCTCGGGCGTCAGGAAGCCGTACGTCTTCGACAGCGCGATGAAGGTGGCGCGCACGAAGTTGCCCAGGGTCTTGGTGCTGCCGCGCGAGCACGTGTAGCAGTCCTCAATGCCGGCCATCTGCAGCACCTTCTTGGGCGTGCGTGCGGCGACGATACCGGCACCACGGGGGGCGGGGGTGAGGCGGATGGTGACCGAGCCGCACTTGCCCGTGACCTTGGTGGGCACGGTGTGGACCTTGCCGATCTTGTTACCCCAGTAACCGCGGCGCACGGGCACGACCGACATCTTGGCCTGGATGATGGCACCGCGGATGGCGGTGGCAACCTGGTGATGGAGGGGAGCAGGAGGGTGGGGTGTGAGGACGGAGTCAGAGGCGGAAAGCGGGGCTGCATGTCTAGCGCGGGCGGCTGGCGCGTGCAAGGCCCCGGGAGCTGCGGCTGGAGCGCTGTGTCAGCTGCGGGATTGGGGGTATCTTTGGTGTCGTCGGCGATATGCGGCTGGCGCTGACTAGACGTTGCAAGGTGCGCAGCAGGGTGTGTGGCGCGCGCTGTGAGCAAGCAGCCGCATAATGCGGGGTGGCCGCCAACCTCGCTGCAGCGTGGTCAAACAGCATTGAGCAGGAGTCGCTTGCGCCTGTGCTGTAGCTGTAAGATCGCGGCGGGCCTGTGCAGCCGTCCGCGCCAGCTGAGGCTGCCAACCCGCGGGTCTGCAGCTCATACGCCAGGTGCACCCGGGCGAGGGATGACAGCACCAGCGGCCTGCGCCAGGTTCCATTTGCCCGCAGTGCCGCCGTGGGCTAGCAGCCAACGGAGCCTGCCGCCAGCTCCGCTCCGCGAGGCCGCTGCAGAGCCATTCCAAGAAGACAGCTGTGCACGGACCGCCAGCTGCTCCACGCCGTAGCGCTGCTGCATCCGGAGCTGACGCCCATGCCCGATTGCTGCACGAAAGTAGGACGAGGCTTCGCCAGTCAAGCTGCGCTGGTGGCGCCAGCCCTGGTTATGCTGGCTTTGCTCTTCTGGCTGCGGCTGCACGGGCACGCCAGGGCTGCTCGCCGAGGGCCGGACGCACCTCCTTGGCGCACTTGACGCCCAGGCCGATGTGGCCGTTGTGGTCGCCGACGACGACGAAGGCCTGAAGCAGGGAGTAAAACGTGTCGCTGTTACGGCGGGAGTAACACTCCAGGTGGCTGGACCGCCGCTCTCCTGGCCAGCAGCCGACCCCCACCCCGCGGGACGGCCCCGCGTCCCCCGCCCCCACCTTGAAGCGGGTGCGCTGGCCGGCGCGGGTCTGCTTCTGGACGGGCATAATCTTCATGACCTCGTCCTTCAGCGCGGAGCCCAGGAAGAACTCCACAATCTGGTACTCCTTGACGGGCATGGAGAACAGGTAGATCTGCTCCAGCGACTTGATCTTGCCCTGCGTGGCGAAAACAGGCCCAAACCATCAGGCTACATTTCAAGGGCCGCGTGCCTGGCTGGGAGCGGCAGTGGCCCCAGCAAGACACAAGGCGACGATGCGGCGGCGGCTTCATGGCGCACGCGAAACACGCCGAGGCCAGCGACACCGTTCGCGCAGCTGCAAACTTCGGATAGCATAACGCACTGACCTGCTGAACAAGGCGGCCCAGCTTGGTGCAGGGCACCCACTTCTCCTCGTCCTCCTTCTTGCCGCGAGCGCGGCGGGCACCGCGGCCACGGCCGCGGTCGCCGCGGCCACCGAAGCCACGGCCAAAGGCACCACGCTCACCACCACCGCGCTCAGCCATTTTCTGCAAAAGAGCGGCGCTCGCTGTGATTGGCTGCGCAAAAAGACTCGGACGCTAGCTAAGAGTGCAGTACACACCTTAGATGTGTGCGGTGTCGCTAAAGCGAAAGAGAGAAGGAGAGTGCCCGCTCCCGCGACTAGTGCGCCGACCGGCGCAATCGCGTGCCTAGGCCGGTCGTCCACCCCCGGCCACCATTGAAGCGGCTTTGGGTAGACAATCAGTATGTCTATCGTTATCAAGTCTTACACGGCGGTTACCCCCCACCTGCACCGCGTCGCCCCGAGGCACAAAGCCTCACTGCCATGTCCGCACCCTGTACGCCGTCCTACCCCTAACCCGGTCACACATGTGCACAGCGCGTCGACGCATCTTTCACGTCTTGCCACGCGCGCACCGTCCCTCCCGAATGCACGAAAGACCTGCCTAAGGATATGTACATGCGGCATCCCCGCTCGGCGGCCCTCGCGCCCGGCTAGGACTCCTCCTGCGCCATGTAGGAGCTCTCCAGCGCCTCCTTCTTGCTCTGCAGACACCCCTGGAATAGGACGTCCAGGTGCTGGTACGCCTCCTGCACAGGTTTAGGAGTGGGCACCAGTGGGCTCCAAGCCGTCAGCGGAGGAGACGGCACCGACGGCACAAACGTGCAGCATGCCAACAGCAGCTGGCGCTGTGGACAGGCCAATCACAGCAGACATTGCTGAAATCACGTGGCATTCCCCATCGTGGGAAGGTGGGGTCAACGCAGCCTCGCAATACTGCACGTCGGCACCTGTTAGTCGGGTCGCTGCATGCTTCCACTCAAGCGACCCACACATGGCGACCGGGACAGCCACCAGCGCCCACGGCGTGCGCACCTGCACCCCCGGCGGCGGGTTGGCAGGGTTGATGGCCACGTAGGACTGCGCCAGCTTCTTCAGCCCGCCTTGCAACCCTGCGAACGTGGGACCAGGCCAGGCGCCAGGCCAGGGGAGGGATGTCAGCGCTCGATACCAGCCGCTTCTATAGCCCCCAATGCGCATGCGGAGGCCAGCGCCATTGGTCGAGCGTGTCGCTGCGAGCTGCAGAGTCCCCGCAGCAGCATATGGCTGCGTGCGGCGTGCTGGCTGCCCGTGGAACTGCAATACTGCGGGTCAACGCGGGGCGTACGCGTACCCTGCCAGCCGCCCAGGCCGCCGCCCTCTTTTTGCACTTGGATGGCCATGACCATGCACTGCCGCGTGTACAGGTTGTTGGGCTCCGCGTAGTTGCGGTAGAAGGTCTCCAGCTCGCGCTCGTGCTCTGGCTTGCTCGGGTCCAGCACCATGAGCAGCCCGTCCAGCTCCTATGCAACCAACGGCACAGGAATGGTATTATAGTGATGCCCGGGAGGAAGGTGAAGGGCAGGCACTTGGGCGCGTCAACAGGGGCCCAGGAAAGCCACGCGCCCGCGCCGTGCCTCCGTGCGGCAACGCTGGTCGGAGCCCATGCCCCAGGTGGTGGGCGGCTCTCCGTCCCATTGCAGGATGTTATCTTGCCGGATAGCGGGCGGCGCGGTGCCAACGCACAGGAACGCACCTTGGCGAGTACAGGCCAGTACGCTTGGTACTGGGGGCTGCCGGAGCAGTCCCAGAACTGCACTTTGACGCGGTCCATGCCCACGACCCGGCTAATCTCTTGTATCCTGTCATAGCGACACAAGGGGCTGTCAGAGGGTAGCTCCGCCCTTCGCAAACATGCGGCACGAATGTGACCGCGGGCTTCGGTGCCGCTACCGTTGACTTGCTGACCTGACTGCAGCGGTCGGCTGGTAAGCCATCTCTCCTAGCATGATGGGCTGCTCCGCGAGAGCTCGGCATATCAAAGTCTTGCCCGTCCGCGGGGGTCCCACGACGGCTATTTTCATTGTGGTCTCCATTTTTGCGTGCTCGTTAGCTCGTTGGTGCAGGCTCGACGCGGGTTGCGACAAGTTTGTTTTCCCCAAAGGACCCTGCATGGGGCAATTATCGCAGAGTACGGACCTTTCTTCCGTGCTGCCTGCACAACGCGCCTTGGATAGCACCACTTCTTTAGGATCTACTGCCGCGCGCGTTGAGACACAAACCAGCAGCCATGCAGGCTGTGCGCAATGCATCCGGTCTGCGGCGGAGCACCCTCGGCGGCCTCCGCCAAGCATGCACAGCCGTGTGCCCCCGACTGGCTCGCCGGCCAGCTCGCCATAGCGCAGTAGCCGTCAACGCCCGATTCTCGGCAGCCGGCGGAGGCTACAGCAGCACGCCGGGTATCGTCGACCGCTGCCTCGCGGCGCTGCCCTACCTGCTGCCATACTTCGACGCCGTGGCCTACGGCCGCTACCTCTTTTACATGTGTGTCAGGGAGGCGTGCCGAGGCGAGGGGGCACCGCCAAGAGCGGGGCATCCAGGACGGCGGGCAGCGGCACCGCGCTGCGCTCCGCCTGAGGCTGCAGCTGCAGCTGCTGGCTGCGCATGACGCCAGTGCAGCGCTGATACAGCGTGGTCTCGGATGGAAGCCCGTCGGTTGCAGCGCACGATACCGCTGGGGGCTGCAGGGCGCAGTCTAACCCCTGGCTCCTCGTGTGGATGCCGCGCCCTGGGAACTGTCTGCGTCGGCTAGGGCAACCCGACATAGTCGCCGCGGGCAGGGACGCGCGGTGCTGCCACCTCGCCCGCGCCCTGCGTCCCAACACATGCCCGAACCTGCACCGGGATCTGGACCCGTGTCCTTGAAGCCCTGCACCAGCTCCAAGACCCACGGCAGCGGCCCCGTAGCGCAGCGCCTCCGCAACGCCCTGCGCCGTCCCTTCCCAAACCTCCCTCCCCGCAGTCCCTCCCCAGCTGTTCCTTTCCCCCTTACCTTTATGTTCATCGCTCTCCTCCCTCCCGCTCTCATGCGCCTGCTTGTCAGAACCTCGATCCAACGAGCTCGCCACACCCAGCATCGCACGCCGCCCGTGTTACCCCCAGGTACCCCTGGGCCAAGGCCGTGGTGACGCCCTTCCTGCCCATCATGGGCCTCTACCACTCGCTGCCCATGGGCTCCTTCATTGTCTTCTTCGGACTCTACCTGGGTGTGGTCAACAACCCTTCGGTCAACCGCTTCGTGCGCTTCAACGCAGTGCAGGCAGGGCCGGGCCGGGCGTGGGAGTGGGGATGGGGCCGGGGGTATCGGCTTAGTGAGCTCCAATGCGGTGTGGGGAAGCCTGGAGCCCCCTGGCATGCGGCCGGAGCTGAGGCGACAGGGGTCGCCCTACGCGTGTGCGGCGGGCTCGTGCAGAAAGCGCCTCACATCCAGGCGTCGCAACGGTCATCTATACCGTCCGCCTAACACCGGGTTGCACGCCCGCAGTCGCAACAATGAGGCGCCTACTCCTCAGAGCTTCTGTTCAGCGCCTCCCCCGCCCTTGCCGCTGGCTCCGCCACCTATGCACCCGACGTGTTGCGCCCCAAGCTGCCCTCGCCCCAGCTCCTTCCCTTGCCCCTTCTCGCCCCGCCGCTCCAGGCCATCCTGCTGGACATCCTGCTGGTGCTGCCGCGGCTGCTGGAGACGGTGCTCACGCCGCCCACCTCGGGCTGGGGCGCGCAAGTATACATGCACAGCCAGTCGTTCATCTGGATCTTCGTGGCCATGTGGGTCGTGTTCGGCGTGGTCTGCAGCCTGCTGGGCCAGAAGGCCATCATCCCCTTCGTGTCTGAGGCCGCCGAGCAGCAGATCCGGTAGTGCGCAGACGGAGGTCGAGGAGGAGGAGGCGGAAGAGGAGCGGTGGGTGCGGTGGACTGGGGAAAGGCAGCAGGTGGGGCGTGAGATGGGGTGGAGGGGCTGGGGCGGGTCGCAGCAGGGGCGCTAGCCGCTGGGGCTGGGGTAGGCATGTGAACAGCCGGATGGCAGGCCAATGCGCCTTCATGACCGTGAGGGGGTGCTGTACGCAGCTGGAGTGCCGGGGTGAGCACCGCGGTCAGGCTGCGGCGCCCTGGGTGGCGCCAGGTGGGCTACTGGGATGGGGGTGCTGCGTTGCGGGCTGCTTGAATGTGCGGCCTGGGACGGCCCGGGCTTTCGATGGCGGCGGTTGAGGCGAGACGTTCTCGGTTGCCGTACACGTATTCGGACGTTTTGACGCAGCATGTCCGTGCCGTGTGGTACACAACCCGCCATCTCCTGAACACTTGCCCTCAGCCGCTGCAGCATATGCCGCCGATCGGGGCAGGTCATATGAGCCCCACGGGACCCATCTCAGAACTTCGTCAACCCGTGCCGAGTCCAGTTAACCCCAGCCTCCCTGGCCGCCACCCCCCAATGCCCCAAGTCTAACGCAACAGCCAGCAGCATGCTAGGCGCCCCGCCATGGCACGCGCGCCCGTTCCACGCCGTGCGCTGAGGGCCACGCTCTAGCGCACCGCGCTACTGCCGGCGCGGCCCTGGCCCGCCCGGCCGCCCAGTTGCGTGCATGCTGCATGCCGGCCCGCAGTCCCGTGACGCCAACCCGAGTGCCTTCTGGTTGTAATTGGAAACTCGAGTGCCGTGTCCAGCGCCCTGCGAGTGCGCCGCCCGGCCGACCCGGGCCGCTAACCCAACAGCTCCTGCGCAATACCACATCACCCCTGCACGCGCAAGTCTTACCCCAGCCCCGCCCACCCCATCCTCCGCATCCCGCCAACCGCCCACCGCCCACCGGCTTCGAAAGCCCCCACCACCCCGCTAGTCAACCCCGCACTCGCGGGCCGCGCTCTCAGCCGCCCTCCGTGGTCTCCCGCTGGCGCTGCTGCTCCTGCGCCTGCAGCCCCGCCTGCGTGATGGTGTAGCCGTAGGGGTCGGTGCGGAAGCCGCGCCCCGACCGCTCCACATGGCCGCGCTCCCACAGCCTGCGAAGGGTAGCGGGCGGGGGCACGGCAGGGGAGGAGAGCCGTTGGGTGCACGGGGAACAGCAGCCACGCGGGGGGCCGCGGCCGGTGCGGGGTCCTCGTGTCGGGATTGTTGTTGCGCAATCACTTGACGCCCGCTGCTACATGCGTGACTTGGCAACGGACCCTGCACTAGCCACGCGGACGCAACCCAAGCGCCGCGCAGGGGCCCCGCCTCGCCTACTCACAGCCGCATGGCCTTGCTGGTGTCGGGGTTGTTGCCCAGCTGCATGCGAAAGGTCTTCTCAAAGGCCGCCACGCCGGGCTGCAGCTGCAGCAGGATGGTGGCGGCGGAGGCCACCACGTTGGGTATCTGCGGCAGGGGGCAGGGAGGGGGGGGCAGGAAGGCGCGGGCAGACAGAGCCAAGATGAGGCGCCGCCAGGAAGCGAACGGGGTAGGTGGTGGCAGGATGGAGGCCATTGGGGTTGGGGATGTAGGGGCATTCGAGGGCGCAGGGGAGCGGAAGCGGACGGGCCCACGGTACTCATGCGGAGATGTTACTCAAACCCACGACACGCGAGTAGCACCAAGTGCGCGGTTAGGGAGCCGCTCTCCCTGTCGCCACGCGGGGGCTCCTCCGCACCTGGCTGGGGTGCCTCAGCCCGGGCTTCTTCTTGGCCGCCGGCACCACCGCCGCTGCCGCCTCGGCCTCAGCGATACGCTTGGCCGCTTCCGAGCGGAAGCCCTGGCCCTGCGTCGGCGCCGCGTTGGTGGGTGCGTTGGGGCCCAGCCGTGGTGGCGCGGAGCCGCCCGACGCGCGGCCGGCTGAGGCGGCGGCGGCGGCGCTGCCGCCGCTGGCGCGGCTGCCGCCCGCTGCGCTGCCGCTCTTGGCACGGGCTGCGGCGGAGCCAGTGGAGGCGCGCGGCGCAGCCTTGGCGGCGCCAGCTGGCTTGGACGTGCTGGGGCCGGGTCCGGAGGCGCGGGGGCCGCTGGCGGCGCGGCCGCGCTCGCTGGCGGGGGCGGTCTTGGGCGCCTAGGTGCAAGGCAAGGGACAGAGCGACGGCGATACGAAATGAGAAGTGTGCGCTGCTGTGCTGCGTGGAAGTCCACTTTGCAGCTGGTCGTGGCCGCAACGCCGCGACGCCGGTGCCCCTCACCTTGGCCACGTCGGCCGCCTTCGCGCTCGTCGCCTTTGTTGTCGCCGCCGCCGCTGGCGCGGATGTCGCCGTTTTCCGCTTCTTGCTCGCAGGGGCCGCGGCGGCTGCTGCCGCCGAGCCGGCGCCGCGCTTGCGCCGAGCTGCCGACGCCGACGCGGCCGGCCGTGACCGCTTGGCGCCAAGCAAGCGCAGCGTCGCCGCCGCCAGCTGGGCGCCTGGCGAGGGCGGCTCCTCGCCGTCGCTGTCTCCATCCCCAGCCTCGCTCTCCTCCTCGCTGCCATCCTGCGAGCTGTCATCCTCATACTTGTCGTCGTCATCAGTGCTGTCCTCCTCAGCCGCGCCCGCGCGCCGCCGCCGGTGCGGAGCCGGCCTGGCTGCAGCGCGGCCGCTAGCGGCGAGCTTGCCGGCGGCAAGCTGCTTGCCGCTGGGAGGCGGAGGGCCCGAACCTGAGGCCGCCGGGCCCGAGGCGGAAGCCGAAGGCACTGGGCCGCCGGCACGGCCCTTGGAGGCGGTGATGGCCGCCGCCGCCTTGACGGCGGCCGCTCGTGGCGCGACGATGAGCTGCGCCGTCGGCAGCTGAGCGCGGCTGGCGGCACCGCTGGCGTCGCCGGACGAGACGGCGGGCCCAGCGGTGGCGGCAGGGCCAGTGCCGGCGGAGGAGGAGCGGGGCTCAGGCTTGACCCTTACCGATGGCGGCGGTTGCAGCTCGGCGGCAGCCACCGACGTGCTGACGGCCTTAGTAGCGGCGGCGGCACCTGCGGTCGCTGGCGCCCGGGGAGGCAGTGGCGGCTTGGCGGCGCCGGTTGCAGCTTTGCCACTGGCGTCTTCGCCGGGCTTGGCGGCAGCACGGGCGCCGCCGCTGGCTGCTGACGCCGCCGCCGTCGCCTGGCCGCGCGTGCGCTCCGCTGACGGCGCCGCAGCCTGCGAGCTCGCCGGCGCCTGCCTGGCGGCCCTGCCCGCGGGCTTGGACGCCACCGCCATCGCCGCCGGCCCCTTGCCCACCTCATCGCTCGCACCGCCGCTCGATGCGCCGGCGGCGGCGGCGGAGCCGCCGGCCTGAGTGCCGCCGGAGCCGCTCCGGCGCGCCCCCCACTCGTGCGCGCGCTTCTTGTGGGGCAGCAGCGGCTGCGCCTCGGGGCCCTCCGGCGGTGCCGTAGCGGGGCGCTTGCCGCCGGCCGACGCCGCCGGCCGCTGCGACGCGGAGGGACGCGGGCGGGCAGTCGCCGGCGCCTGCGCCGGCGCGGGAGAGGCCGCGGCCACAGTGGGTGGGGCGGGCTTGAGCCCGGTAGCGGTGTCAGCACCGGGTGCAGGGGCTGGCTTTGCGGCAGCCGAAGGAGGAGCCCCTGCCGCCGAGGGTGGCTGCCGCGCTGCAGCGCTTGACCGCGAGGTGCCGCTTGGCAACGGATCGCCGGGAGGGGCCGCTACCGCAGCAAAGCCGCTGCCGCCAGCAGCAGCAGCAGCAGCAGCAGCCACCGATGGCTTGGCCTTGGGCATGGGCCAGGAGCGGGACCGCCTGGCCGCCTGCTGCTGCTGCTGCTGCGGCGGCGGCGGCACCTGCTGCGGTTGCGTCGGCGATGCGGGCTCCGCAACCGCCGCCGGGCTGCTCGCTAGTGGCGAGGCATCCACGTCTACTGCAGATGCGGCCACTGCCGACGCGGCACCGGCGCCAGCTGGCGCCGCCGGCGCGGCGCGGGAACGAGCGGCGGTGGCGCTGCCGGCGCCCGCCTTGAGGCCGGCGTCGGCCTGCTTGGGCTCTGCCGGCTTGGCCGGGGGCGGCTTGGTGGCTGCGGTGGCTGCGGTGGCCTTGCAGACGGAGGGGCGCGGGACGGCGGCGGCGGCAGACGTGACCGCCATAGCCTGCGTTGCCGCTGCTTTGACCTTCGCGGGGCCCGGCTGCTCCATGGCAGGTGTCGCTGTGGGCTTCCTGGCTGGCACAGGCGCTACGGTCTCCGACGGGCCCAAGGCGAGCTGCAGCTGCGACGCCCGGCGGGCCGGCGGCGGCTTGGCGGCCGGAGCCGCCGCCGCCGCTTTGGTCGCAGCGCCCGCAGGCTCCGGCCGCGCAGCAGCCTTCGCGGCTGTGGCTGGCAGGGAGACGGGCTGCCGAGCCGCAACCGGCTGCGGTTGGGCGGCGGGCGCTGGCAGCTGCGGCCGCGGCTGGGCCAGCGGTGGCGTGTCGGCGTCGGCGCCTGCGGCGGGTGCGGCAGAGGCCGAGACGGAGGCGGAGGCAGCCGCAGCCTTGCGGGGCTGGGCACGGGGCCTGCCGCTGGCGGTCGCGTCGGCCTCCTTGGCGCCATCCTCCTTGGCGGGGGCCTCCGCGGCGACAGCTGGCTTGACGGGGTCCTCCTTGGCAACCTCGGCGCGCTTGCGCTTGGCGCCGGTAACGGACGCCGACCCTGCAGTCGCGCTGGCTGGCAGCGCTACGGCGCCGCCAGCGGTGCCATCGGCAGCAGCAGGCGCCGCTGTTGCCGTCATGCCGGCTTGGGCACGTGCGGCGGCAGCGGCCGCCGTCACGGCCATCTCGGCCTCCGCAGGTGCTGCCTCCGCCGGCTTCGAAGCCGGCGCCGGCGCTGCTGAGGCCAGCGGCGCCGCGATGGCAGGCTCCGCCGGCGGTGCAGCGGCCGCAGTCTCGAGCTCCTCCTGCAGCCGACGCGACGCACGCGACGCGCCCGGCGGCCGCGTCCTCAGCGTCCGGGCCGCCGCCGCCCCTGCCGCCGCCGCGCCGCCGCCACGAGCAGGGCCCGGCGGCACCGCCACCGGCGGACGCGGCGGGCGCGCGTTGCTGCCGCCGTCGACGCCGTCAGCTGCACCGGGCTCGGCGCCGCCGCCGGGCTGGTCGGCCTCCATGGGCGCCAGGAGATCGACGTCCATGAGGAAGGCGTGCGGCTGCAGCCGGGGCAGGCTGGCGGCGCCGCCACTGGCGCTGGCGGGGCCGCCGCCGCTGACGGGCAACAGGCGCGGGCTCTCGAGCACGGCGGCGGCGGGCGTCGGGGTGGCGGCGGTGGCGGCAGTAAGGCCAGCAGCGGAGGCGGCCGAGGCGCTGGAGGTGCGCCGCCTCGCGGACGAGCGCGTGCGGCCGGCGGCGGCGGCTGCCGGTTCTGCAGGCTGGGCGGCGGCCGCAGCATCCGTGGAGGAAGGCCGGGAGGCGCGGCGGCGCTTAGGGGCGGGCTCGGGGTCGCCGTCGTCACGGCCTCCGGCGGCGGCGCCGACAGCGGCATCTGCCCTGGCCTCCAGGGCAGCGACGATGGCCTGCGTCGCCGTCCCCACCGCCGCCGCCGCCACTGGCGCCGGCGCTGCGGCGGCGGTCTTGCTGTTACCGTGCGCCGCCGTCGCCGCGTCAGCGGTGGCGGCACCCCCACCGGCGACGATGGGCATGAGCGCGCTGGGGCTGGCGAGCCAGGAGGGCGGCGCGAGCGGCGATCCCAGGCCCAGGGCTGCGGCGGTGCTGGCGGCGGCGGCGGCGGCGGCGGGCGAGGGCGCATCCAGCGCGGGCCAGCCTGTGTTGGTGAGGCCCAGCGCCGCCGGGCTACCGAGGTGGTTGAGCTCCCAGCCCAGGAGGCCGAAGTAGCCTTCGTCCAGCATGGGGCTGGGGCCGGTGGCGCCGCCGGGCGCGGACGCGCCGGCGTCGGCGTAGACGGCCGGCGGCGGGGCGTTGGCGTCGGGCGCTGCGCCGCAGCCGGTGCGCCGACGAGGCGTGCTAGGCAGAGCGCCGACGGTGCACGGCACGGCGCCGGCGCCCGCGCGCGCAACGGCGGCTGTGGTGAGGGACGCTACGGCGGCGGCGGGCGCCGCTGCCGCCGCCGCAGCCG
>BDDC01000041.1:41293-73552 GCA_001662425.1 Chlamydomonas sphaeroides
AGCAGAGCGCGCGGCGCGGCGTCGGCGCCGCCGTCGTGGCTGCAGCAGCCGCCGCCGCTCCGGCGGCGGCGGCGGCGGCGCGGCCGCCGGCGCTGCCGGGCGGCCTGGAGCGGTTGACGGCGCTGGGCGGCGACGCAAACCAGCCGGCCAGGCCGCCATCGTCGTCTCGCAGCCGCAGGCTCATCATGGGGCTCAGCATGAAGTGCGGGCTGGCCAGCGGCGAGGCGCTGACGGCGGGCGTGGCGCCGCCGGGGCCGGGCGAGCCGAGCGACAGGCTAAAGTTGAACCAGGCGGGGTCAACCAGGTAGCCGGCGGCGCCGTCGGCTGGGGGCGCCGCGGCGGCGGCGGCAGCGGGCTCGGCGGCGCCGGCGCCGGACGCGACGGGGTCAGCGGCGGCGGTCTCGGTGGGGCCGGCGGCGGCAGCGGGCCGGGTGACAGCGACCACAATGGCAGGGCCGCAATCGGCGTCCGCCGCCGCGGCGTTGGCGGGTGCCGATGGCGGCGGCTCCGCCGCCGCCAGCGGCGCCGCGGCGATGCGCGCCGCCGGCGCGGTGCGCGGCCGGCGCAGCGGCGACGTCGCCGGCAGGCTGGGCTGCGTGCCCAGGCCCGCCAGCGGCGCCGCCCAGAACTGCGCCAGCGGGCCGCTGAACGCCTCGATGGCGGCCGCCTCCGCCGCCATGGCCTCGGCCTCGCTGACGCCGGCGCCGGAGGCCTGCGCGGCGGCGGCGGCGGCGAAGGCCGACAGCGCGGCCAGGTCGTGCTGCTGCGCCAGCGACAGGATGCTGGCCGGCGACAGGTCGGGCAGCCAGGCGGGCTGCAGCGTAGCGTGATGGTGGGCCTGCTGCTGCTGCTGGGCTTGATGCACCGGCTGAGGATGGGACTGGAGGCGCGGCAGGGGCTGCGTCTGTTGCTGCTGCTGGGCAAGTGGCTGGGATTGGGGCTGGGGTTGGGGCTGGGGAGGCGGCTGCCGGGCTGCCTGCGGCTGCGGAGGCGTGTTGCGGCCGGTGGCGTGCGCGGCGGCGGCGGCGCTGCCCAGCGGCGGCGCCTGCTGCAGCGGCCACGCGTGCGGCTGCGTGGGGGCCTCCGCCAGCGGCGGCAGCTCCTGCTGCAGCGCAGAGCGCTCGCGGCGCTGCCGCTGCTGCGAGGACCGCTGCCGCTGCAGCGCCCAGTCCATCTCGGCCGCTGACGGCGCCTTGTGCTGGCGCTGGGGCATCTGGGGCCCGGCCGGTGGCGGGGCGTCGCCGGTGTACGCTGCGCCGGTGGCGTCCGGGCGCGCGGACTGCATCCAAGCCAACTCCGCCGGCGACGGTGCCCTCGGCCGGAGCGGCGGCTGCCGCTCGGGTTGCGCGACCGACGGCTCGCCGCCGCCGACCGTCGCAATGGCGGCCGGCTGCCCCTGCGCCATGGACTGTGCCTGCCTTGCCGGTGGCTGGGGCTGGGGCTGGGCCTGCCGTACCAGCACGTCACCGCTGGCGTGGCGCAGCAGGCTCTGCTGTGGCGGCGCGGGCAGCTGCGGCTGCGAGGGAAGGACCTCGCCCGTGCCGCTGCCGTAGCGCGGCAGCTGCTGCGCGGCCGACATCGGCGGCGGCTGCACGAAACCGTCGGCGGCGCCGCTACCGTAGCGCTGCAACTGAGGTGCCGCTGACATAGGCGGCGGCGCGATGAAGCCTTCAGCGCTGCCGCTGCCGTAGGGCCGGACCAGAGGCTGGGATGCAGGATGGGCGCCGTCGACGCCACCGTCGCCGTAGCGCTGGAGCGCCGGCTGCGGGTGCGGCTGCGGCGGCTGTGCATGGTGCGGTGCGAAGGCCTCGCCGTCGCTGCCGTACTGGTGCAGCGCCTGGCCGGGCGCATGGGGGCCGAGGCCCACGCCAGCGCCGCCGCCGCCGCCGAGACCCACGCCGGCGCCGCCGCCGCCGCCGCTGGCATAGCGCTGCAGCGCCGGCTGCGGCGCTGGCAGGTGCACCAGCGGCTGCGGTGCTGCCGACAGCATGTGCTGCGGTTGCGGGCTTGGAGCTGCCGGCCGTGGAGCGACCGGGAAGGCCCCAGGGTCGAAAGGCGAGGCACTCACCGCCAGGCCCAAGCCAGTAGTGGCAGCAGGCTGCAGCGCAGCGGCGGCGGCGGCGCTGCCGTCGCTGGCGGTGTGGCCGATGTCAGGGCCGCCGCCGATGGACGCCGCCGGCGGGACCTGGGACCGGTGCGGTGGCGCCTCCTCGCCGGAGCTAGCGGCGCGGTGGCTGCGGCTGCCCTGGCGGCGGCTGCGGGGATGCCGCACTGGCACCGGCACCGGAGCCTGCAGCTGCGGCGGCTGGGGGCCCATGGCGAACGGCCCCGACAGCGCGAGCGTGCCCGACTGCGGCTCGTCGCTGCCGCCATCTCCGCCATCTCCGCCGTCACCGCCGCCACCAGGGCCTCCGCCATCGCCATCGCCGCCGCTGCCGCTATAAGGCAGGCCGCCGCCGCCGCCGCCACCGCCGCCAAAGGGCAGGCCACCACCGCCGCCAAAGGGCAGGCCGCCACCGCCGCCGAATGGCAGGAACGCCAGGAAGGGCGCCCAGTGCCCGCCGCCGGCGCCGGCGCTGGCCCGGGACTGCAGGCCCGCCGGCGTGCCGCCGGTTCCGGGCGGCCCCATGGGGCTGGCCCTCAGGTTGATGTTGACTGCTGCCAGGGGGCATGGCGCCTGCGGCTGCGAGCTGGGCAGCCGCTGCAGCGCGCTGCCGGACACCCGCGGCGTGGGCGCTGGCGGCGGCAGGCCCGCTGGATCGCCGCCGGCGCCAGCGGAGGCGGCGAAGGGGTTGAAGAAGGCGTCGGCGGCGGGGGTGGCGGCGGCGGGTGCAAAGGCGCTGGGGCGTGGGGTGGGGCCGGCGGCGGGCGCGAAGGCGCTGTGGCGCGGCGCGGGGCTGGCGGCGGGCGGCCGGGTGGGCGGGCTGAGGTCGGCGAGGGGCCCGCTGCTCATGTCGGCCAGGGGCTCGTGGAGGTGGCGGTGGGACTGCCGCGACGGGTGCGTGTCGAACAGGTCCTGGTGCAGGTCCTGGCTGTGCAGGTCTTGGTGGAAGTAGGGGTAGGGGTGGTGGGGATGGGGGTCGTGGCGCTGGCGCGCGGCGAAGGGCTGCGCGCCCATGTGGGTCATGTGGGTTATGTGGGTCGGCAGCCCCGCGGCTGCGGCGGCGGCGGCCGCGGCGGCGGCTGCGGCGGCGTGCCAGGAGGTGGCGGCGTCCGCCGGCCGGTCATGGGCGGGGTGGCGGTGGGGCGGGTGGTGGTGATGCGACTGGCAGTGGTCGTGCTGGCCTTGGTACGGGTGCTTGTGCGGCAGTTGGTGCTGGTGGTGGTGCATGGCGGGCTCCTTGAGGCGGGCGGTGGGCGGCGAGACGCCTGGCCTGCGAGGTGTGCAGAGGGCGACAGCAGCACGCGCGGCCAAGTGGGTCGGGGGTTAGTGCGGGGGCCGCTTGCCGAGAAACCCAGGGCGCGGCCGCGCGTGGCGCTTGTTGCTGCCAACAGCACGCGGCGGCCTGCAGGTGCGCCTGCAGCTCGGCGCGGGCTCTGCTCACCGCTTACCTCGGGGGAATGCGCGCCGAGGGCGCTGCGGGGGTGTTGGAGTTGAAGCGCGTCAGGGCCCGCGCTCGACGGTGTCGCGCCGAGGCCTGCTCCTGAAGGCAGCGGTGGAGGGCAGCAGGGCCGCGCCAAGTGGGTCAAGTGGGTCGCAAAGCGCGGGGAAAGCCGCGCGGTCGCGTTCAAAGCCGTCACAAAAACGCTGGCCCGGTGCCGCAAGCGCGCGCGGTCAGCATACGAGGCCATGGGGACTGCCAGGACAGCGGCAAGCGGGCCAGGAGAGCAGTTTCACGGCTGCGCTCACCTAAGCCGGCGCGCGGGGTGTCTCGAGCCTGCGCGTTCTGCCGCGACGCGCTGCGCGCCGCTGCGGCGTCTACTGTGGCTCGATCATGGCGACGCGAGCGAGCGTGCTGGCGCAGAGCGCGCGCGCCAAACTAAGGGGTACTCAAGCGCGGGAGAGTCTTGCGCAGTCGTCTCGCCTGGAAGTTGTCCTTATGTGGCGAGCTGCTGTCGCTGCTTCCTATACGGCTTAGCCTATGCTCCTGGCGGCGCTTGCGAGGTTGGTGCTATGTGGCTTGCGGCGGAGCGGCGGCCGTGACCCAACCCTGGCTTGGACCGCGCCATGCAAATTCGCGCCAGATCGGCAGGGCCGCGCTCGCAGCCAAACTCGGAAGCCGCAGCGCAGCCCTGCTTCCCGCCCAACCACAGCTGCCATAGCACGACCTAGGGACGCTGCAGCGCGATGTTTAGCGGAGACGACGGTAAGCCGCCTGCGACGCAAAATTTGACCCAGTCCCCGGCTCCTCGCCTTGAGCACGCCTGCCTCGACCTGGCGCTGCTGCTGCCCCGCAGAGGGCAACGATGTGCTGTTTGGGGGCGGTGGCAAGGCAAGCGGCATAGCGGCTGCGCCGAAGTGAGTTTCGAGCCCTACACAGCGTCCCTACACCGCAGGCAGCAACAGGCCCAACTGTACCAATCGTGTTGCAGCTTGAGTCCTGCTGCCTGCTTCGCGCAGCTGCGACGCAGCTCGCCAGCGCAGAGTCAACGCCGCGGTCGCACCTCGTCTCTGCTCGCTGCCTATCCCTGCGTCCTCTCCTGCTCCTCGCAGGGCGGCCGCAGGCCCGCCCAAATCGCTGTTTGCGGGCCGTGCGCCCAAGGCCCCGGCCAAGCCGGTCGTGGTTGACGATGACGACGACAACTTTTTCGATGACTTTTCCGTAAACCTGGACGACGACCTGCCGCCGCCGCCACCCAAGGCAGCCCCGCCAGTGGCGCCGTCGGCCAAGCCGGCAGCGGCGCCGGCCGCCGCCCCGGCGTCGGCGGCGCCGGCGGGCGTGGGGGCGGGTGACCTGCTTGACGGTGCGCGGGCACCTTCGGCAAGTGTTGACAGAGGGCCGTCCGAGGGCGCTGCGTAGCAGCGCCGCAGCGTCATTGCGCTGCCGTTGCTCTGCGGACGGTTGCAGCGGGCGTCAGACGTCAGCCTGGGGCTGCTACGCCCACGGCCGGGGGCGCTTCCCGCCGACCCACATGCCCTGCGCGTGGCGCCTGCCCACAGTGTGTCGCTGTGTCGCGCCCGGCCCTCTGCACCGCAGGAGGCGACGACGACATGGACATGGAGGCCTTGCTGCGGGACGAGGACGACGGTGCCGCCGCCGCCCCTGCCACCGCCGCGGCCACCACCTCGGCAGCGGCCGCTGCTGAGCCGCCAGCGGCCGCTACTGAGCCGCCAGCGGCCGCTACTGAGCCGCCAGCGGCTGCAGCGGCGGCGGCCGCCGCCGCCACCGCCGTTGCCGAGGCGGCCGCAGCCGAGGCAGCGGCCCTTGAGGCGGCACGGCGGCGGGAGCAGCAGGAGCTGCTGGAGCGCCAGCAGGCGGAGGCCGAGGCCGAGGCGCGGCGGCAGGAGCGGGAGCAGCGCGAGGGGCAGCAGGCGCAGCGAGAGCGGGAGGCGGCGGAGGCGGCACGCATGGCTGCGGCGGAGGCGCGGCGGCAGCAGGAGGCAGAGGCCGAGGTCCGACGGCAGCAGCTGGCGGCTGAGGAGGCCGCGCGGCAGCAGCGGGAGGCTGAGGAGGCCGCCGCACGGCAGCGGCAGCAGGAGGAAGAGGCTCGGCGGCAGCGGGAGCAGCAGCTGCTGCTTGAGCGGCAGCAAGCCGAGGCGGAGGCCGGGGCGGCGCGGCGGCGTGCCGAGGAAGAGGCGCGTGCGGCGGCGCTGCGGCAGCAGCAGCAGCAGCAGGAGGCGGAGGAGCAGGCCTGCTTGCGGCTTGAGCAGGAGTCCCAGCGCCAGCGACAGGAGGCAGCGCAGCGAGAGCAGCAGCTGGCCATGGCGCAGGCGGCGGCCCTGGTGGCAGCGCAGCCGTCTCCGGCTGAGCCAGCCGCCTCCAGCGCCGACGGCCCCACAGCAACGGGTAGCGGCAGCGGCGCCGCCGGCCAGCCGGCCTCCTCTGCCTCCGAACCCGCGGTCACGCCACCGTCGGCGGCAGCAACGGAGATCGCACCCGTGGTCCTCGCTTTGGCCGCGCCCGCTGCAGGTGCGCCTGCTGCGGTGGCAACGGCGCCGCTGGGCGGCCTCGGCGCTCGGCCGGCGCTGGGGCAGCTGCCCGGCCAGCGCCGCCTAATGCCGCCGCCGCCACAGCCGCAGCCGCAGCCGGCCATACCTGCGCCAGCGCCGGCACCCGCCGCCGGAGCCCTCACCAGCCGATTGGGGGCGCCGCTAGGCGGTGCAGCCGTCAGAGCCCCCGGCGGCGGGCTGCCGATGGGGCTGGCGGCGGCGCCGGCAGGGGGCCTGCAGCTGGCGGCGCCCCGGCGGCCGCCACTGCCGCCGCCAGCGCCGCCGCTTGGGCTGGCCAGCCGAGGCGGGCCGCCTAG
Organism: Chlamydomonas sphaeroides; assembly: GCA_001662425.1. NCBI lineage: Eukaryota > Viridiplantae > Chlorophyta > Chlorophyceae > Chlamydomonadales > Chlamydomonadaceae > Chlamydomonas > Chlamydomonas sphaeroides. Next base: position 47,702 of record BDDC01000041.1, read on the forward strand.
TAGCCTGCTGGCGTCAGCGCCCGCGGCGGCGCCCGTGCTGATAACAGCGCAGCCACCGGCCGCCAGGCCACTGCAGCTGCAGCCGCCCGCGCCGCTACGTCCGCCCGCGCCGCCGCAGCCTGCCGCGGCGGCTGCGGCTCCGCCTGCCGCGGCGGCTCCTGCTCCGCCTCCACCAAGCTTAATCCTCCTCACCGCTTCGCCGCCCCGGCCAGCCTCGTCAGCTGCCATCGCGCCGCCGGCGTCGGCATCCGAGGCGGCGCCGGCGGACGCCGCGCTGCCATCCGCTACGACGCTGGCGGCGGCCGGGCCAGCTGACATGCAGCCAGCTCCCCAGCCGCGCCCTGGCCTGGGCCACGGCCTGGGAGCCAGGGCCCTAGGCGCGGGCCTGCAGGCCGCTGCCAGCACCGGCACCGGCCCCGGCCTCAGCGACGCAATGGACGGCCCCACGCTGCAGCCCAGCCGCGCCGCAGCGCCGCCGGCCCGCGGCCCCGGCGGCGGCGGCCCGAGCTCAGACGCCACGACGCCGGTCCACACGCCGCCGCCATCGCTGCTCGGCGCCAACACGACCCCGCCGTCGTTCGCGCTGCCGAGCGGCGACGCTCCTCGCAGCTCCAGCGTCACGCCGGTCACGTTCGCCGTCGGCGGCGGCGCTGCCGACACGCTGCTGCCGTCGGCGCCGGCGACCGCCGTCGGTGCCCCGGCGCCTTGGGCTACCAGCGGCGGCGCAGGGTCCGGTGCGGTAACGCCCATGGACGTGCGCCCGGCCTGGGCCAGCAGCGGCGGACTGGCGGCGGCCACCGCCGCCGCGACGGCGGCAGCGCTGGAGCCGTCGCCCGGCGGCGCCATCGGCGGCGGCGCTGGCGCCCCCGCCGGCACCAGCCTGGCGTCGCGGCTGGCAGACCCCATCAAGGCCCTGGAGATGGTGGGTGGGCTTGTCCGACACAGGGCGAGAGCACGGCCCTGAACCCTGCGCCGCTCCCTGCCTCACCCCTACACGATGCAATCACACCAGCACCCTCCGCCCCGCCCGGCCCCGGCCCACCTGTGCAGATGATCCTGGAGGCGCAGGCCATGCGCGAGGAGGTGCTGGACCTGCGGCTGGCTGCCTGCCTGGCCTCCAACCGGCTGGTGCGGCTGGACAGCCCCATGCTGCGCGACCGCGTGGCGGAGCTGCGCGGCGAGGTGGCGGCGGCGGTGGCGGCCAGCGAGGGGCTGGCGGCGGAGCTGCTTCCGGCGCAGGGTGCAGGGCAGGGGCAAGGGGAGGGCGCGGGGCAGGCGTGAGGGAGGGGTGCTGCTAAGTATGGGGGGCGTGAGGGCGGCGCGGCGGGGTGGCGGCAGGGGGCCGGAGGCGGGGGGTTTGTCGTCAAGGCGTGCGCGTCTGGGGAGGGAAGAGCGATGGGAGGTGTGGGGGGCGGAGATGTGGGAGGGTGACGTGGGATGACGCCCCACGTGATGCTGGGCCGGCTGTGTGTCTGGCCTGCTGCAATTAAGCCAGACGACGAGGGCGAAGGATGGGGCGCACACTGCAGGGGGGCATGATGGATGGCGTGGAGCCCGGCATGCGCGAGGGCGGCAGCAGCGCAGCAGGCTCCGGAGAGCAACGCGGATGTACACAACGGCCAACGCTGAGCTCCCGTGCTGCCGACTGCTGTGGCCATCGCCTGGTGCACGGGTCCGTGGGTCGAGAGCCAGCAGTCGGCCTGTCTTTTACAAGGCACTGCCGGCCCGGCCTTCCGCCACAGCAGCCTCCCAGCCTCCGACGCCGTGCCGCTCAACGAGCAGCCCAGCCAGCGGCCCAGCAGACCAGCGCATCGCCCTGCCGTCCGGCGCCCGCATCGCCGGCTCCCGACCGCGCTCGCGCGCCGCAGCTGCCCGCCACCGCAGCATCGCCGCTGCCTCCGTCCTGTCCACTTGCAGCACGCCCTGCCGCCTCGTCGCTCACACGCGGCCACGCCCGCTGCCTCCGTCCTCTAAGCGGCGGCCGTGTCGCCCTTCTTGCCCTTCTTGGCTGTCTTCTTCTTGGCGTCCTTCTTCTTTTTGCCGCCCGCCTCCTCTGCCTCCAGCAGCGCCGAGCGGTCTAGGCGCTCGTCCAGAAACTCGGCCACCTGCGCCATGGACCAGTGCCATGTACTGTATGTGTTCCAGTAATTCGTGCATATGGGCGCAAGGGAACTCAACCCCCTGCGCCAGTCTCCTCGTTGGGGTTAATGAAGGTGATCGCACACATGAACACACGTGTCCATGCTCAGGTGGCGGCACCCGCCGGTGCAGCTGGTCCTCTAGCCAGCCCGATAGCCAAGGCCTCAGGGAGGCCCACCTGCGCGGACCGCCACTGGTCGATGCGGACCGTCTCCGTGCCGTCGGGACCGCTCAGGCGGAGTTTGGGCCCTGCGGCGGGGTGGGAACATGAGGGTGGCCAGGCAGGGCTTGGTCGAGAACGCGGCCGGCACCGGCAGGCGCTTGCGGCGACACCACCTCCCTCCCGGACGGAACGTGGGCTGCGGAGCGTGGCGGCCTGTGAACACGACGCTCGCCCAGCAACGCTACGCCGCCAACGACGGTCTGCGGAAGCGGCCTCCACCCCGGCCGGGCCCTAGCCCTGCACCCCGGCCGGCTCCTCACATGAGGACTGCACAAAGGAGACCGTCAGGTGAGGCTCGTAGGCCTTTGCGTGCTTGTCAATAAAGTCCTTGAGCTGCGGCAGGCCGCTGCGGATTTGGGGAGTAGTAAGAGGAGAGGCAGGTGCAGAGCAGGGGATGAATGGCAGGGGTGGTGAGGGGGCGGAGCCCATCAGCTACCCGCGGCAACTGGGCCGAGCGCGCATGTAAGGGCAGCGCACAGCCGACCGGCGACCGTGAGCTGGCTGGATAGCAACGGTGCTGGCAGCTGCGCGGGGACGGCAGGCACGCGCGTCCGGCGGCGATTGCGGGGCAGCGAGCCAGGGCGAGCGGCGGCCGGCGGGTGGGCGGCCTTGACAGTGCGTGGGCGGTGGGCCTGGGCAAGGCTGGCCTCAGGGGCCGTCGCTGCGCTGCGGAGTCGGGACCTCTCACTTGTAGCGCCACTGGTCGATCACCAGCTCCGCCGAGGTGAACTTCTTGGCCACCGGGTCCTTGACGCAGCACCGGTGGCAGTCGGCCACTAGCTCGGCGTCCTGGCGGGACGTCCGGAGGCCGCGGGACAGGGCGGGAGTCGCGTCAGCGGGCGGCGAGCAGCGTACGGCACACGACACACACACACACACACACACACACACAGGCATAACACTTGAACACACAGGCCATCAGCCCGGTGCTGCGCTCCCGGCGTTGCACCGGCACGAGCCGCCGCATATGCGGCCAAGCGGCCTAAAGCCAAGGCAAGGCGTGCCGGTAGTTCTCAAAACCCTGGGCCCCCCATCCCCCCCTTCGCCGGGATTGCATGGTGCTTGAGGAGGAGCCAATGCGCACCGCCCTCGGCATGACACACGGCCTTGCGCGCGGCGTGACGCCTCAACACCCGACGGCCGCGTGTACCTTGACGTATTCCTCCAGCATGGCACAGTCCGAGCAGCTCGCCTCACCCGTGAACTGGGCAGTGCGTATGGGCCAGGCGGGTGCAGTTAAGAGCGCAAGAGAGCAGGAACGGAGCAGTTGCTCAAGCGTTCAGAGCGCATGTCGATCGCTGTACTTGCTCCGCAAACCGCATGCTTACGCCGAGTTCATCACATGTCGGCTCTGTTGCTCTTGCAGCCACGATCAGCAGAGCGAAGGCTGCAGCTGCGAGCATTGTTCTGGAACAGCCGTTTGGTTTTGCCTATACAGTGGAAATCAAATGTGCACAGAAGCGCAGAGACCTAGGTGTAAAGGTGGGCGCAGGAGGGGCATGACGACGCGCAGCAACACCGTGTCTTAACTCGGGCCCGCACCCCCGCCCCCGGCCCCCCGCCCTGTCGTGGTCCGGTCCGAAGCGGGACGGAAGGGGAGTTGCGCCTCCCCGCGGCGGCGTTGCGCAATCCCTGTGTGCATACAGCATACTACTTTGGCTGTTTACATAGCGGCAATTCTGTCAGCTTAAGATGAGCAGCGAAGTCCTCGTCTCGCGCGATGTGCTTTCGGTAATATGCAAGAACTGCTCGAAGGCATGCCGGCCTCGAGTGCTTAACACGCAATTCAGGGAAGCATACGATGCGAGCCTTCTGGAGCTGCGGCTGGGCGGGCTCGATGCGCATGCAGCGGTAACGTTCGTGCGGCGTGCGATCGCATCTGGCTGTCGTCCGAAGGCACTGTCGTTCAAGCCATCGGCCGGGTCCAACGGACTCTGGACGGAGGCGCTGTGAGTCAGGGCGGGCCACGCATGCTTGGCAGCTTGCCTCGCAGCTTCCTCCTGTTGTGCGCACCTTACCCCTCAACCTCTGCTGCAGCTCCTCGCTTCTCGATGGTGAACATGCCTCATCAGATATCTTGCGCGAAGCTACGTGCCTGAAGCTCAGCGGTTCCAGCCTGCTCATCAAAGCCGCCCAACGGCTGGCAGGGGCTGGCGGCCCAGCTGCCGCAGCTCGACAGCGTCAACGTCTCCTTGTCAGCCGAAGACACCGCGAGCGTCCTGCGTGCCCTCTTACTCGTGGCCGGACGCCTTGAATCGATCGGGGGCATCGAGGTGGACCTATTGGAACCGCAGCAGGCGGCGCTGCTGCAGCACATCACCGCGCTGCGCAGCATCGCAGCGCAGGCTGAAGACCCAGCCAGCGTCCGGGAGCTGCTGCAGCCGCTCACAGCACTACAGCAGCTCAAGCTCCACGTGCCCTGGCGGTGCCGAGCTCACCCTCGCGCGGCTCCTTGACGGCGCGCCAGAGGCGCTGCGGGAGCTGCACGCCCCAGGCCCCGCGCTGCGAGTGGAGCCTGGACAGGCGCTGGATGCGGCCACCTCCAGCGCTCTGGCCCGGCTGACCAGCCTGACAACGCGTTTGGCACGCGGCCCACCCCGGCCGCTGGTGGCTGCGCTACGGTCGGTCACGACCCTCAACCTGTACCGTCACGACCGGCAAACAGACGCGGACAGGCGGGTCCGGGCCGCCGACCTGGCCTCGTGCGGCCAGCTGCGCAGCCTGGCGCTGTGCGGCTGCACCCTGCACGTCACCGGGCTCGAGGCGCGGACCAGCCTGACGCGGCTCGTGTACGAGGACGCCACGGACGCGGAGGACTTGCAGGAGCTCTCCCGCCCGCTGACGTGGCTGCCCGGGCCGTGGCCGCTGCCACCGGCGCTGCAGGAGATGTCCATCCTGATGGGCAAGCCGCCGCCCGAGCAGCTCGCGGCGCTGCAGCCGGCCGGCGACGGCTGCCTGCTGCGCAGCGTGCGGTTCGGCGCATCCTGGGGCGAGGCAGCGCTGGAGCTCTACCCCTCTCGCCACCTGGTGCAGTCGGGCCACCTGCGGCCAGCGGCTGCGGCGGCGATCCAAGGCGCCGTGCGGCTGCTGACGGGGCGCTGGAGCCAGGGCGTGCTGGGTGTACAGATTCACAGGCCCGGCGCTATCCCGGGGAGATTGCCAGACGGCACCCGCAGGTGGCTAGCCAAAGTGGGCAGGTGCGGTTGCATTGGCAAGCGGTGTGTGTCGGGAGGTACAATGTGGATCGGACGAGCGATGTGGGTCGGCGGTGTTGTACCCCTCCTGTACTTGCACAAGAACGTCGACCCTATGTCGCAGTGGCCGAGGCGTGCACGTGCGCTGCTGCCTACAGGCTGGCGGCTCCCGACCTGCGCAGAGTGGGCCTCAAGGCAGTAGCACGCCGTCCGCGGCATGCGCAGGAGGTAAGGGACGCGTTGGAGCGCCCACCCTGGAGACCCTCCGAGTACTTGGGCTCTGGGTGGCGCGGTGTGCGCCACCTCAGAGTGCGCCACCACAGAGCGCTCCCGCTTAGATGATGCGCAGAGGCTGTTACTGGCTCGAGCTGTAGCGTGCAACCGCGCAGCAAGGAGAAGCGCCACGCTGAAGACTGCCGGCTGGCATGGCCCCTGCGCCGTCTGCTCCCGCTCTGTTGCGCCTGGTCACTCCGGGCCCGCTGCTATGTTTGCAGGTTGTTGTTTCGCCTATGCCGCGCCTATGTCGGGGTACCTATACTACGGCGCCCCATTGCGCCTATCTCCGCGCCAAGGCGCCATGCTGCGCTGCGGCTTGGATCTGGGGGAAAGTAGGGCGCCCAGCTGCCCGCCGCCAGCCAGTGCCGGCAACAGAGTACGACCCTATCACGGTTAGTTGTGTATCCGCCTTCATCGGAACGCATCATGTGTTGGTCTACATGAGCAGGCATTACCAGGTGTTGCAGGCTGGCCTCGGCTCTGTGCTCTGTCAAGGAGCGCTGGAGCAGGCAGGGGCGCTCTCCCCAGGGCGCTGGCCTAGCCTGGCCCTGCCTGTCAGGGGAGCTCGCACCGTAGCCTGCCTGCAGGGCCCTGCCTTGATCCAGATGTATGGCGCTGCGTCGTGTGTCTCATTGTGATTGAACCATTGCATTTGGGAGTTGTCCTAGGCACCTAAAAGCGCTTCTGACGGGGCCGGACGTGGCAACATGTCACATGCCAACTTCGCACAAGTCCCAACACGGCCCGACTAGGGCTGTGTGTGTTGCCACACTATTCATATGGTAACTTGTGTCGATGATCGATGCGCCGAAGGCAGGCTCCTGGCCAGCGGGGTGCCTGGGAAAGGGTTCTCCCGCCAACACGGTGCATTACGGCCTGCGCTGATGTAATTGCGCAATTGCGCAAAGCCGCGCTCGTTTTCTACAACCAACATCAACGACGAGCTTGCACTGTAGATAACAGTAACAGCCTAATTCACGACACTCCCAGCAACGCTATTTCGGTTGTGCTGGTCAGCACAAGAGCAGCCCCACAAGCCGGAACTGCATTGCCCTCGCCATAGAAAGAAAGCAAACAGTCGCATAGCCCTCAATACTAACAAAGTTTGGTCTAGGGTCAGCTCTGACGAGGACAACTCGGAGTCCGCTCGTCGCCTTGCCGTCTTGCCGTTCTGGGAGGAGCTGCCATGGCAACCTATGCCGATCATCTAAATGTGTGGCGCGGGCGCAAAGCTTGCTGCTCATCGGTGGCTCCCGCGACCTTTCGCGCCGACACCCCTTGCGCTTCCTGCCTTCCTTTGGACAGGTCATCAAGGGCTTCTGTGACAAAGCCGATGGCAAGGATAAGCTTACTGCGCTCATACAGGTGACCGCCACCCGGACCCGGCGTGTGGCCTGCCGATGTCACCCCTGCGCCCCTTCACCAGCCTATGCGCTGAGCCAGCGACCCGCCAGCAGCAATAAAACGCATCCTCCCGCCCCACACGCCGCCGCACGCTGTGCAGTATGCCTGCCTGTTCATTTCGGCCGGCGAGCCCGGCAACATCAAAAAGATCCAGGCGTCGGTGACGGCGGCGCGCAAGGTCTTCCGCGTCATGCGGGTGAGCGAGGCACTCCATCAGCATGCATCGCGGGGCGCATCCCGTGGCCTTGAAGCGTCAGCCCCGCCTGTGAGCGTCAGGAGGCCTCCCACAGGGCCAGGCGGCCAGTCCTTGCCCACAGCCCCCGGCAAAGCGTTCGTGCGTCTGCACCCATCTGGCCTGCCCGTGTTCGTCTTGGGGCACTGCAACCCACAGCACATTAGTCACAGCACAATATGCTGCCGCCCGAGCTGGACAGGCCGGCCACATTGCTTAGGGGCCAGCGTCCATGACGCGCACCTTGCGTCCAACCCACCGCCCCGTCCCAGCCCCTCCGCCAATCCTTCCCGGGGGATCCCTTGGCCGACCCACATGGACGCACGCGGTGTAGCTGCCCGCACGGTCCCGGTCCCGGCCTCTCAAGGCCGGTGCATCCGCGGTGTTCCTGCCCGGCTGGTCGCCCTCGGCGTGCACCCGGCGCGCGCCCCGACATGCAAGGGCCAGGCACTGCAGCGCCTGCGTCGCCCCAGCGAACCTCGGCCCCTGCTCCCCTGCTCCAATCACCCCGCAACCGCCACGCTGCCTTCTGCCCCAGCCACCACATTTTTGCTGTGCTGCGTGTCTTGGCACCCTGCGGCCAAGTTATCCCCCTTGTCGCAACCCTCCACCTAACCCCCACAGCCCTTGGAGCTGGTGACTCCGCTGCTCATCCAGCCGGGCTTCACCGGCAAGCAGCCCATGGGCATCGAGGCCATCAACAAGGTGGGGCCAGCACGGGAACTTGGGGAATGGGAGCATGACGCAAAGCATTTACGGGGGCCCGGCGCGCCAAGTGACGTTGGACAGGCGCGCTGGTTGCAGCCCCGCCGGTTGCGCTAATTGAAGACGTTGTGAGAATGACGCGTGGGAGCAGAGACGCAACTGTGAACTCGGGCGGGCCCGCGGGGCAGTCAAGCCTCAGGAATAGGGCATGCGCAGCCGAGCTTCTGCGGTTCTTCACAGGGCCGGCGGCACTGTATCATGGGCTGCGCGCTCCCCAACCCCTTCCCTCGTCCCACGGCCCTAGTGTTTCCCGTTGGAGCCCTGGCCCCTCGCGTGATTTTGCATGCGCGCGCGGTTGGATGCACGGGCCGGGCCCGTACAGCCGCAGTCCCGCCCCAACTTCAAGCCCCCCGCCCGCCCCTAAGAGCCATTCGCGATAATCGCATGCACCCATTTGCGAGAACCCGTCACAGCCCCCTTGCCTCTGCCTTTGCCTGTCACCTCTCCGCAGGCCAAGGCGGTGCTGATGGCGGTCTACTTTGGGGCCGACCACGTGGTGTGGGCGCACCAGATCGGCCTCATCGCCGACAAGAAGGTCGGGGAGAGGTGAGGCGGAAGCGAAACCGAGGGGCGCCCGCACGGCAAGGAAGAGGCGAGCGCATGGCACGAAGAGGAACATAGCACGGGTGGGTCGGCCGGGGAGGAGGCCGTTGGGGGCGGAGGAGCGAGGGAGGGCGTGCTCTGGGCTGAAGTGGCGGCTGCAGGCCTTGGCAAGAGGTGCGGCTGCAGCATGCGGTGAAGCTGCTGACACCGCGGGGGCATGGAGCCATCCGCTTGTGGCGCCGAGCTTGGAGGCTGCTTTGGCGCTGTTGTTCCTAGCCCGGACGTGCCGTCCTCATCGTGGTGCCTAGGCCCACTGCTTGCCCACACGTGGCCCCAGGGCCAGCTGCTTTGCCAACGGCTTGCCAATCTCCATGCATCCCCGGCACGTGCCCACCGCTCCTCTGACTCCGCCCCCGCCTGCACCTTCGCCCCCCTTTATCGCCCCCAGGTTCCAGAAGCTGTCGCTATGGTCGTGGGCGCTGGGCTCGGTCTGCACTGTGGCCACCGAGAGCTACGGCATTGCGGCGGCCAGCGTGGTGGGTGCGGCGTGGGCCCGGCTGGCGGGCTGCGTTGGGCCTGCATAGAGGGTGCACCGTGGCATGCTGTGGGCTGTGGTGTGCTCAACCCCTGTGGTGGCGACTGTGCGCCGTAGGTGCGCAAGGAGGGCGAGAGCGAGGAGGACTACGCCAAGCGCGTGGAGACGGTCAAGGCGGCCATCAACCAGAAGCTGCTGGTGCTCGTGCACGCGCTGTTCCAGGTGGGGCGCCGCTGCGGGGGCTGCTGCGGGCTGGGGCGCGCGGGCGGTAGGTCCAGAGCGCGCGCGCTCTTTCAATGTCGCCGTCAGTCTGTGTCAGCCAGCAAGGGCTGCCGAGGTGCGCTGTCTCGCACACAGTCTGCCCTTGTGGCACTGGTGACGTGGCAGCAGCTGCCAAGGCCCGCAGCTCGCCTGGCGTCCGCCGCACGCACTATTCTTGGCCGTCTTGCCCTCGGGTTGCCACCCTGCTCATCACGCCCTTCTGTTTGCGCCATCACAGTCGGCAGCCCGCCTGGCCCCTAACACACGAACCCTGCCCATTCCCCTCCTCCTCTTATGCGTCCCGCAGGCGGCTCTGGCGGCGGGCCTGCTGCAGCTGCTGCCCTTCAAGCCGCGCACTGTGGGCTTCATCGGAGTGGTGGCCTCGGCCATGAACTGCTACTTCCTGCTGCCCTCGTACCCCAAGCCCGTGGCGGCGCCTAAGGCCAAGGCGCAGTAGTGGGCGCGACTGGGGTTCGGCGGCGTGTCGTCTCGTTTGGGGTTGGGCAGGAGCAAGGGGTCGTCAAGGGGCAGGAAGAGGAGGGTAGTGGAGCGGGCCTGGGGAAGGCGAGCTTGCAGCTGGCCGGGGCCGCGGGGGCGTGTCGGGGCAGCAGAGCATGATGTGGGGGGGCGGTGGGAAGCGAGGGAAGGGGTTGGTGTGTTTGTGGTGTGTTCGTGTCGTAAATTTGGGGCCCCGGCCACAACAGTCGCAGGCAGGTGGAATAAGCCATTGGCGGCGCCGCGCCTTGCGGCTCTGTGCGCACTCAAGCCTCCCTCAGCTGTGGGCCCGTATGCTGCGTGTGTGCTAGCTGTCACGGGAGCATGCACGGCGGCATCGGCACAGCGAGTCTTGAGATGCGCTGCTTCCGACGCTGGACGGGGGTACAGTTGGACGCTATTGTCCAAGGCGCTTGGGCTGCGCAGGGCGTGGTCTCAAGAATGCAAACATGCCGCTATCCCTCTGTAAATGTTTGTGTGGTGTAAACCCCTGGCCCTGGCGTCGTGCTAGCCCCGCAATGCACGCTGCGAAGCGCAGCGCCAGCAGCTACTGGTCTGGTCTGGAATGGTCCTGTCGTGGATTGTGAGCTGCCGTCGCCAAAGCAGGCGGATGGATACTCTAGGCCGGAAGGAGTTGGGGCCGTATGGGGTCGCGTTGCGGTCGTGTGAGGACCTGCCGGCCAGCTGCGCGCCCTCCGCCGTCAAAAACAGACCATGGCCCAGATAGGGCGCGCCGGACGAGGGCGCGTGCGCTGGGGTGGAGGGCGAGTGCGCCGCGGAGGGCACGTGCGATGGGGGGCGAAGGTGGGGGAGTTGCCGTCCGCTGGCAGCCTGCACGTACCGGATGTGGCGCCCTACGGCCATAGCAGGAGGCCAGAGATGAGAGGTGCGTCGCATGGGTGTGCTTGCAGGGCGTGCTGCGGGGTGCTGAGCAGGGCCGAAGGAGGCGAGCGTGTGGCAGCCCCACGGTGACGCCGGGGATGTTGTATGCCCCTGACCGCCAGGGGCATACCACCAGACCAGGGCCATAACACCATCCCTAGGGCACGCTCAACTGGTTGGCGGGAAGCTGGCGGGAAGCGGGCGGGGTGTACGTTCGGGTCAGGGGTCTGCGGTGGAGCCGCGTCGCCTGCAGGCGTCAGCTCGCCGCCGCCGCGCCACTTGCGCGATTCGGGGTACCGTTCGATTCCGAATTGGTACGTGATCCGTTGCAGGGGACCCTGGTGCGGGTGAAGGCGTGGACGGGCGGGAAGGGGCAGGACGTGCTGTGGGGGGTGTTCGTTCTGAACAGTGCTTTACAGTAACATACGTAGCATAATGTGCATATCGGCCTACAATGTATAATGCAGATGTTGAATGCAGGAGCTGCCGCAGGGGTGTGGCGGGGGGTGTAGCGAGAGGGGGGGGGGGCGCGGGGGCACCGACTCCTTGGCCGTGCCATGCCGTGCGGGTATGCCTCTGTCAAGGAAGTTGGCCATGTTCCTTATTCACCGTGTCATATACATACCTACATTCATCACTCGACCATCCAAAATGCAGCGCTGCATACTCACTTCGCGACCACCCATCCCATCGCGACTTGCAACTTGCGCCAGGAGGCATGCGACACGCTCCCAGGCAGCCGCAGTAGTTGCCGACAATGCACCTTCCACGTCCAGCCGGACCGAGGCGAAGGAGGCGCTCATGAAACTGGTCGAGTTCACCAATCGCGGCCTGGGCGTGCGCACCTTCCAGCGCGGGCTCATAGAGGAGGCCCAGGTGGGGCATGGGAGCGCAGCACAGCGCGCGTCGTCGCCCACTAACCCTAGGACGCGTGGCGAGGGCACCACCTGCCGCGACGCTCTTGGCCGAGCTGAGGCCCAGGTCCCCTGAGCCAGCCGCGACAGCCGCCGGGGTCGCGCATGTAGCAGTCACGTGTCTCAGGTCGTGCGGAGCGGCTTGTGGCGCCCAAGGGCCGCCAGCCGAAGTGCCTCGGGCTACCTCGTGAGCCCCTGCCAGCCTATCCCGCGCCGACCTTGCCCGGCGCCGCCAATCACCCCACACGCCGCAGGTGGCCGTGGAGTCGTTCCAGGGAGAGGAGCTGGACTACGAGCTGCTGGCCGGCAAGTGGCGCCTGCTGTACACCACCGCCAACGACGTGTAAGGGCGCAGCAGGGCGCGCGCCGGCGCGGCTGCTGCTCGGGGGCAGGGGGCTCGTGCCGGGCCGGGCCGCACGCATCGGAGGCCACGCACGGTAGCTCTTCTGCGTGTCGATCTACCTCACGCCATCCCACCCACCCTCCTGACAGGCTGCCCATCCTGGAGCTGGAGTACAGGCTCAGCCCGGGGCCCTTCAGCGGCCTGTTCGGGCTGCCCAAGCCCCTGGAGGTGCGGGGCGACAGGCGCCGTGTGCTGCGGAGCCGCGGCCCCGGCTGAAACCCTGCCGAACGCCGGCGCCAGATTCAAGGGCTGCCCGTGTGCCTGTGGCCTTAGTCTATGCTGTTGCTAATCCGCCATGCTGGCCCCAGGGTGGTGGGTAAGCAACAGTTGCCGCCTGCCGTGCGGTGCTCCGGGGCGGAGGGCCCGGGCCCCAGCCCAGCGTGTCGAGTGCGTTGTCAGCTGGGTCACGTGGCCTCCACGCTTGACCTTTGTCGTCCGCCACCCATTGCTATCCCGGTGTGGCGCCAGGTGGGCAACATCTACCAGGCTTTCACCAGCCCCTCGGACGGCAAGGTGGGGCGTTGGGACGTGGCCGGGACCCGGCCGCCGGCCGCCACGCACCGGCCGCCTCGCCTGGTAGTAGGGCAGCGCCTGGCAGCTGTGGGCCCTCGACCCCCGACCCCACTGTTCTGTTGCCGTACGGCACTCCGTACGGCACTCCGTACGGCACTCGGTACGGCACTCCGTACGGCACTCCGTACGGCACTCCGCAGTACGAAACGCTGCTTTGCCGCCACTCCGCCGCCATTCCAGGTCCAGAACATCATAGAATTCAACACCGCCGCCGGCGCGGTCACGTTCACGGTCGGCGCAAGGTGCGGCAGCTGCTGCTGTGCGGCAGCGGGCCGGCACGGCCGCCCCGTCGCCTGCCTGCCCCCCTCACGTCATCTCACAGCTGCAACGATGCCCCTCTGTCTCGCCCCTCCGCTCAGGTATGACGTCCGCAGCGGCAAGCGCATCGCGCTTGTCTTTGAGGACGCGCAGGTAGGCAGCGCACAGAGATGGAGAGGGCCGATGGGGTGGGCGGTGCTGCGGCCCTGCTTCAGCGGGCCGGTGCTTGGGACCGCTTGCAGCCCCCCTGCTCTCTGCCCAGCCCCCGGCTGGAGGGTACGTGTGTACGGTGGCATAAACGGGCTCGCCGCCGGCACCGATGCCCGCGCGCTCCCGGGAGTGGGCTCAAACACGCCATGCTGGCCGGCTTCCTGCTGTACACCATTGCCGTACCCCATTGCTGTACCCCACTGCCGTACCTTAGGTGGGCCAGCTGCGCATCAGCGAGGCCACCGAGGCGCTGCTGGCGCCGGCCATGCTGCCGCGCGGCTCGCTGCAGCACCAGCTGTTGCTGGCGTTGCGGGAGTTCACGCTGCGCTTCCAGGTAGGCCGCCGCGGTGCCGGTGTTGTGCTCCCTGCAGGGTTGCCAGTCGCCTGTGGAACCATATGCCTCATAAGATAAAGAAGAGGCTACAATAGGGCCTTGCAGTCAGGGAAGGTCGGGATAGCCATATGAGATTGTGCTGACGGGGCCTCCGCCAGGCGCTCGTCGCGTTGGTGGGCCTCGGTGCCGGATTAGGCCCCCCTTGCTGCGCCATGTGGGACGGCGGGAGGTCGCTAGACAGGTGGGAGAAGGTGTGGTCTGACGCGCTGTGTGTCGTCTTGCCTGCTCCTGCCATGCCTCCCGCCAGTTCCGCACCGCGGCGCAGCTGGCGAGCCAGGCAGTCACGCAGCGCGACAACTTTGCCGCCGGCTACCTGCTGACGTACCTGGACGACACGATGCTCATCGGGAGAGCCATCGGGTTGGGGGGCACTTTCCTGTTTGTGCGCGAGGAGTGATGTGGTATGTGTGTGGTGTGTGTTTGCTGCGGTGTTGTGGGTAGTTAATGCAGTAGAGCGGCTTGGGGGGATAAGGTGCAGCAGCGGGACGGAGGGGCTGTCGTCTGCCAGGTGGGGGCTTCCTGGGGGCTTGCTGGGGGCCGGCGGAGGCGTTTATTGTGGAATAAGTATGAATGGGGATACACGGCGGGGGCGGTCGCCATGTGTTGCCGGTGTGGAACGGCGGGGCTGCCAGGTACCTGTGTTGGGGGCCGCGGGGGCGTGGTGGTGCAGCTGGTAGCCGGCTGTTGCGGCGCAGCGTAATGAATTGGATGGTTTCGTGCGGTGGACATCCGTTTTGGGCGATTCCATGGCCTGTGAATTGCAACGACATATGTCAACCCAGAGCGACCCAAGGGTCGTCGTGCCACGTGGCGCTTGTGACAGCGGTTCATTGGGCGCCGAAGGCGATTGCGACGATTGTACTACTTGGGTGGGGGCAAGCATGCACGTTGAATGTGTGGAAGGCCCAAAACTTCAATGGAGTCAGCAGCTTCGGTCAGCGGGCGCGGGCCCAAGGGGGATGCCGTACGGTTGGTGCCCAGCATTGTCCTTGGGCATTGTCCCCCTTCCGAGACGACTCGTTCTTACCTTTGTACACAGTGACATAGCCCTCGACGTTCTATAACTGCTGCAAGCTGCTGGGCCACACTTAACGTTGCTTTTGATTGACTCGCTCACAAAAATGGACCCCGTCGAGCTTGCTACGTCCTGTGCTATGCCTCCTGTGCTCAGCAAGAGCGCTGTGCCGGCCGACCCCAAGTCGGAAGGCTTCAAGCGCTCCTCGCACCTCAAGACGGAGACCCTTGATGTCGCCGCTGTGGGGCCCTACCAGGCGATGCCAGTCGCTGGCCCCGTTATCTCTCACCACAAGTCGACGGCGCTGCCGGTGGTGGAGCCGACTCAGGAGATGAGCGAGGAGGTAGGTGGCGACTGCTCTTCCGCGCCGACGCGTGTTCGATCGGTGCGCGTCTCACACCACGGTCTCCTGCGCAGGAGCGCGAGGCTCGTATTGCTGAGATGATTGGGAACTACATGAAGCGGCTGCAGGAGCGCACCTCCCACCACATGGGGTAAGCGCGCAATGGCCCTGTTGCGTCGCGGGCTTTCCCCTGCAGCGCTTTGACGCGTCTTATTGGCACCTTTAGGTACCCCTACAACCTAGACTTCGACTACGGGCTGTTGGAGGGTCTCAACAAGTTCAGCATCAACAATCTCGGCGACCCGTTCATTGAGAGCAACTACGGCGTGCACTCGCGCGAGTTCGAGGTGCGCGGCGCAGCTGCGGAGGGGTTGGCAGCTGGCGCTGACGTGGGGTTTCAAAAAGTACCCAGCGGTCCATGGGTCACCGTGACGCGGGGGCTGCCTCTGCCGGTCTTTTACGCAGGTGGGCGTGCTGAACTGGTTTGCCCGGCTGTGGGAGATTGATGAGGAGGAGTACTGGGGCTACATCACCACCTGCGGCACGGAGGGCAACCTGCACGGCATCCTGGTCGGCCGCGAGAACTTCCCGGAGGGCGTCCTGTACGCCTCGGCTGAGTCGCACTACTCAGTCTTCAAGGCCGGGCGCATGTACCGCATGCAGGCCGAGAAGGTGCGCCGCGCACCCAAGCATGATGGGATGTGGAGCCAGCTCCCTAGCCGACCCAGGCATGGGCCGCGAGCCCGCGACGCACTGACGTGGCAGCGCGCCCCTGCCGGAGGGCGCTTGTCGCCGTAAAGCAGGACGTCGCCACGGCCGCCCGATCCACATGCCGTACTCAGCACGGGCGGCCGACCCACATATTTAGCCGCCCAACCTTGCGGCCTCGACTTCGCGCCCTACCTTCTTGCCCGCGGGCGGCGGACACACATACTTGCCGACGTACCTTGATATGCCCTCTCATCGTCTATTCCTCGCTTGCTGCACGGCACCCTGCGCGCTCCAGATTTCTACCCTGCCCACCGGCGAGATCAACTACGACGAGCTGAAGGAGCGCCTGCTGGCCAACGTCGGCAAGCCCGCGGTGCTGAACCTCAACATTGGCACCACCGTCAAGGGCGCCGTGGACGACGTGGATCGCGTGCTGGAGGTGCTCAAGGTGTGGTCGCGCAGGAGGGAGCCAGGCGAAAGGGATGGGTGGTACTCAGCTACCGATGGTCGCGGCAGCCGCAGCCAGCAGGGCCACGGTTGCGGCAGAAGGCGGGTGTTGCCACCGCTACGTGCTCTGTGGTCTACATGTAAACGGCATGTCCACCACCACAGGAGACGGGCTACACGGAGGACAACTTTTTCATCCACTGCGACGGCGCACTGTTCGGCATGATGATGCCGTTCCTCAGCCGCGACGCGCCCATGGTCACCTTCCGCAAGCCCATCGGCTCCGTGTCGGTGTCGGGCCACAAGTTCGTGGGCGCGCCCGTGCCCTGCGGCGTCGTCATCACCCGGTGAGCCTCGCGAGGGCTGCCCATCTGGCCCTTCAGAGTGGACACTGCGAGCCTCTCGCCGCTGGCGGCGCCACCATCCCTGCAGTCCATCGCCACCATGCACAACTGGGAACGGAGTAGCTGAGCCACACCACCGCTGCGTGCCTCCTTTGCGCAGCTTCAAGTCGGTCATGGCGCTGTCGTCGGACGTGGAGTACCTCAACTCGCGCGACGCCACCATTATGGGCAGCCGCAACGGCCACGCGCCCATCTACCTGTGGTACACGCTGACTCGCAAGGGCTACGAGGGCATGCGCCGCGACGTTGAGCGCTGCATGCGCAACGCGCACGTCCTCAAGACGGTGAGCGCGGGGTGTGGGAAATGGTGAATGGCGGCCACTGGGTTGACTGAAGCCAAGGGGTCAGACCGTGGCATGTATCTGGATGCACTTTGAGCGAATTGAGGTGCAGCATAGCGGGTGTTATGTGCTTGGGGGCCGCAGTGGCTGGAAGGGCTGGCCAACGCGTCATGTCCCGACCGCCTTGACCCTTGCTCCACCCTCGGCCTCCTGTCGTGCCTTTCCTGCCCTCCTGCAGATGCTGGAGAGCGCGGGCATCAAGACCATGCTCAACGAGCTCTCCAACACGGTCGTGTTCGAGCGGCCCAAGGAGGAGGCCTTCGTGCGCAAGTGGCAGCTGGCGTGCGAGGGCGACATCGCGCACGTGGTGGTCATGCCCAACATCACTGTGGAGAAGCTGGAGGACTTCGTGGCAGACTACGTGCAGAGCCGCGCCCGCGTGTCCATCTCGGCGGCGCGCCGCGTCGCGAGCGCGGCGCGCGCCGCGGAGGAGGAGTCCGACTCGTAAAGCCCACGAGGCAACGGAGTGGACGTGACTGGGGGAGAGGGGTCTCGACGCGTGCGTGCGCGGCAGAAGCTAGCGGAGAGTTCGGCGGATTGGCCGGCCCCGCTGCGCGCATGCGGCCGCACGCGGGCGCACGGTGAGGGAGCGGTATGTGACGTGCGAGCAAGGCACGGGGCAGCGGGGTGGGTGTGTTTGGGGCATCGCGGGCGCATGTCAGCAGGTGGTGCGGCATTCATGTTGAGTCTGTTACTGCGGGATAACTCCGGACTGGGTCGTGACAGCGCCGGCGGGGTGGCGCGTGCAGCGGTGACCTTCTTATCGATGGACCAGCAGATGACTTTCTGGTCGACTGACGTTCGGACGCACAATACTCGTGAGGGTGTTTACGATGGTGAGATGCGGCATCATGGTGAGGGGGCAACTGGAGGTTGGAAGTCCTTAGACCGCGCCCGTGGAGGGGAAACCCTGTGGGAGTAACCCGAAACAGCTTGCCAGCGGTTGACGATGTTTGTGTGGTGCTGTGTTGACTTGGTATCTACGTTGCCGCCCGCCGGCTAGCGCCCTAGGCAGACCCGACGGCAGCGAAGGGGACGATGACGTCTCCAATGCGCTGCGGGCTGTGGCCTTAGCTCCATACATGCCTTATGCAATGCGCCTTCCGCGGTGGGCGATTGACAAGCGAGTGATTTGTGGCTCGCGTGATGTAAATCAGACCGCCAGCAAAGTTGACGTATTTCGCCACTTCGCAAACATGTCAGCACGCCGTTGCCTGGTGGGGCGGAAGCAGCTCGGGTTCGTGTCGGCTGCCGATGTTATTCTGCGTAACGCGCCACGCAGCTAGAACGTGTACACATTGCCGACATCTTGTATCCGCTACAATCACAACACCACCGACCGCTGCACGTTGTGTCCCTTGGAGATCGAGCCCAGCGACTATCTACCAGCTTTAGCCGCGTAACGAAGCCTACGCATCTGTGGACGACAAAGTATGGACATCTTTGAGCAAGCCGACGGTGCGGCGCTCGCTCCGTGGTGTTATCGCGCCAACTCCATCCATCTCCCCGGCCATGGCGCCACGGCCTTACGAGAGCCCCCTTCCCCCCATCTGCTCGCCTCATTCCAGCCTTCACGCCCAGCCGGGCGGTGCTCCAGGAAGAGGAGGAGGCCGCCGCGCCCTCGTCCTCGGGCCTGCTGCGGCCGGCCGTGTGCGTGGTGCGTTTCCCCGCACGCCGCTCCTCTTCCAGCAGCCCCTCAACCTGCTGCTGCTGCTGCTGCTGCCATATGCTCTCCGGCCGTATCTCAGGCCCCAGCAACGGCCTCGCCAACCCCTGCTCTCCTTTCGCCCCCGCCCCCGCCCGCACGTGCGTCCCTCTTCGCCGCCTGCAGTGGAACAAGGCGGCCGTGCAGCGGCTGTGCGGCTCCCCGGCCGTGTCCTGCCAGGTCCTGCTGGTCGCCACCTGCCCCACCTCCTGCGCGCTGCTGCAGGCCGTGCCCGGCAAGCAGGTGCGCTGCCCGGCCGCCGCCGCCGCACCACCACCGCCACCACGCCCCACCCCACACTGCCAGCTGCCGGCCAGCCCCCGCCCATGCAGGCCACCACCTGCACCCTCCTGCTGTACAACCCGCCTGCTCCTCCCACGCCACCTCGCCACGCTCCCATGCCGACCTGCTCCCGCTCCCACACCAATCCACCACGCGCAGCTCATCGGCTGTGTCCTGGCTCCCGGCGTCTGCCTGGCGGGCAACAGCCTCGCGCCGCCGCACGCGCCGCTGCCCTCGGACCGCGTATGCTGCGTCTACGCGCTGCCCGACGCGGACTCCGCCGGCGGCAGCAGCGCCGGGGTGCTGCTGGTGTGCTGCCAGTACCCCGTGGCTCGGGAGCGCGCGGGCGGCTGGGCGAGGGCGCTGCTGGGGCAGGTGACGTACGGCCACGCGCTGTTCGTGGGCTCCATGCCGGCGGAGCAGTTCCGGGGGCAAGGTGCGCGGGGGGCGGGAGGGACCCAGGGTGGCTGGCAGTCGCAGGGCGCAGGGCGCATGGGCGCATGGGCTGGCGCGCCCTGCCAGGCCGTGGACTGTCGTGTTCGGCGTGTGGGGCAGAGGGCGTGGCAGCTGGGCGCGGCCCGCGGCACGGCGCTGGGCCGGCATGGTGCGCTGACGAGGCGCCTGGCCGCTGTGGTGACAGTCAGCGTGCTGTAGCTGGTGCCGCTGCACGCGCGCGCTAGCCGCATCTGCCTCGCAGCCCTCCACGCGCCAGTCACGCCCGGCTGGGCCCTGCTAACGTGGCCGCCCACCGCCCCGCCGCTGCGCTGCCCCTTCCCCGTTTCCCCCTCCCCCTGCAGGCGACGCCTCGCAGGAGGAGCTGCTGTTCTCGCTGCGCACGGCCGCAGCGGCGCAGCAGGCGGGGCCGCGGCCCGCGGCGCCACTGCTGCCGTGCGGCACGCTGGTGGGCGGCCTGCCGGCGGCGCTGCTGTCGCACTGCCAGGTTTGTAGGGCCAGCGTGCGTCGGGGGTCGTATGTGGGGGCGATCGGTTGTGGCAGCGAGCCGAGGTGCGTGCGCAGGGCCGGTGCCCCGGTCGGTGTTGGCGGGTGGTGCGGGTCTCCTGGGGCTTGCGGCTGCCGGGCCCCGGGGGGTCAGTGTCCGAGCCCCGTCTGCCTCATTCCGCGTGCCAACCGCGTGCCGCCTGCCGTGTGGTCCATGCCCGTGCTGCCCGTGCTGCCCGTGGTCCTCAGGTGCGCGGCAAGAGCGGCGAGTTGCTGGTGGGAGTGGAGATGGTGGCCGAGGGGCGGCCCGCGCTGGCGGAGGCGGCCTCGGCCGCGTTGGCGACGGCGCTGCGCTCACGCGGCGCGGCGGCGGCGGCCGAGGCGCTCGGCGGCAAGGAGGTGCTGCGGGCGGCGCAGCGCGCGCTGGGGCTGGGCGCCGTGAACGACGTGTACGCGTGAGCGCGGTGCAGTGGTGCAGGGTGGGTGTGAGAGCTTGTGCTCTGGTGATACATGATGGGTGAAGGAAAGGGTGGTGGCGCTGTGTGCGGCGTTGTTTTGACGGCGAGGCGTGAGACTCCCCTGCCGTGCGGCGCTGAGGTGGGATGATGGGTAGGGCTGCTGCGTTGTGGGTGGGTGCGGGCTGGCGAGGGCGGCGGCAGTGGGCTGTGCACCTGCGCGCATATGCCGCTGATGCCCGAGCGCGGCGCTGGGGCAGGCATGCTTACTTCATGCAAGACGGTTTCAGGTTTCAACAACGGCTCAGCTTCCATCAACCCTTGTCAAAGGCTCAGCCACCTTGCCACCCAGCACCCAGCCGTGCGCATGCGCCGGTCATTGGCGCTTGGCCAGCGGCCCGCAGCACCCGACCAAGCCGTCCGCAGCTAACATCGCCATCTCCACACAGCCCCATCGCCCTGCATCACAACGCCGCCCACGGCCAGCCACCGGCACCTCAGTCCTGCACACATCACCCGCTGCCCCGCCCTGCCTCAGCTCGCCTCACAGCATCATATCACCCTACGCCCAGCCGCCTAACCGCCGACCTAACCCGACCCCGAAGCCAGCCATCCCCAGCACGCGAGTCCCCAGTCAGCCCCCTCAGTACTTGAGCTGCGGCGGCATGGGCCACACCTGCTCGCTCTCCAGGTCCACGTTGACGGGCGAGTCAAAGATGTCCAGATACTCGGCAATGGTGGGTGCGTCCTGCACCGACGGGGAGCGGCAGGAGGTGGGGTGCTGGGGTTCGCAATGTTGCGAGGATTCATTGTGGCCGCGAGATGGCTGCCCCTCGCCCCGACCCCACGGCTAGACGGCTCAGGCGCACGCATGCTTGGCGGGCTGGACCACGCAACGTGTCTTGAGGATCCTAGGGGATTCTAGGCAACGCCACAGGCAGCCCGCAGCGCGGCGCTGCCAAGGGCTACCGGTCATTGCCCGGCAGTCGGGACCCCCCTCACGAGGCGGCGCACCTCGGCGGGCGTCAGCGACAGCACCAGCTCCTGCGCCGGCACCTCGTCCAGCGAGGAGTCCACCGAGCCCAGCTTGCGCCGCGTCTCAGGCTGCGGGGCGGGCGGGGCGGGCGGCACGGCAAGGCGCGGGGGCAGGGCCGGGTCAGGACCACCAGGCGGGGCGAGCGGGCTGTGTGGAACACGCTGCTCCCCGCAGCTTGCGCCTGCATTAGTGCTCCAGACGGTCCGCGCCACAGTGCAGGCGCGGGTGGCGGGGCAGCGCTGAGCAGGCTGGGGGGCTTGCTCAGTCCGACGGCGATGCCCCTGTGCCGTACGCCGGCGTGCCTGCTGGTAGCCCTGCGCAGCTGCTGCCCCCAGGCTCCGCCCTCACGCCCGCCCACGGACGGCCCTCCCTCCCTCCCGCCACGCGGCTCACGTCCTGCGGCCCCATCAGCTCGGGCCCGGCCTTGCGCAGGAAGGAGTTGATGTCGGAGGCCGCCTTGACCGCGCTGCGGATGCAGGGTGGGGTAGGAGTGGGCACGGGAGCGCACGCGGGCCGTCAGCAGCCGTCAGCGCGGCAGACTGGCAGGCGACCCTCCGCCACGCGCGTGAACGCGAGGACACCAGCCCTTTACTGTAGAACCAGCGTGAAAGTCAGTGAAAGGTACTTGTGACGCCAGCCCTCGGCCCGCCGCCTCCTTTGCGCCCGTCATTCACCCCAACCCTGGGCCCACCGCCCACACACGACTGCTCCCAGGGGTCCATGGTCTTGGCGGTGCTGCTGACAGGTTGTCAGATCCTGCCGCTTGCATGCCATACAAGTACACATGCTGTTGGTATGCACACCAGACGGTGCAAGCCCCCGATGTTCCTACCCGAGCGCATCCTGCGCGTCCATGACCTCGGCGGTGCTGTTGGAGGGCAGGAAGGCCGAGTACCAGGCGTTGAAGTAGCGCCCCGGCACGTCCTCGCAGCTGGACACCACCTGCAGGGGACCCGGGCAGGATGCGTTAGACATGCATACTGCATCTGTGCCGGGCTCCAGCCGCAGCTCTAAGCTCTACGTTTTGCCTCGTGCTGGATCGACCACGGCCCGCCTGCCGCTCCCAGGCCGCCGGGCCCGGCATTCGCACCGACACCGCCAAAGCGCAGCCGCCAGCCCTGCCCCGCCGCAGCGACCACGCCCCTGTGGCCCGTGCCCCGCCGCTCGCCAGGCCGCTGCTCGCACCCGCGTCTCCGCCAGCCGTATGTCGGCTCCGTGGCTGAGCACCTCCCGCAGCACCGCCATCAGCTGTGGCGTCTTGCCCTGCGGGCCACACGTGCGGGGTGGGCTCGTGAGGCGGGGCCGGGTGCGCTTTGGCATGGTGAGTGAAGGCCGGGTGCGCTCGTGGGAAGGGTGGGGTTGGGGGCTAACGGAGGGTATAGCGGGGGTAGGTTGCGGCCAAGGTGGGGCCCCACACACTGCTCAAGCCTTGGCCACGTTATGATTAGGCCCCTGGCTAGGTCCCTGGCTCCTGTGTCCGCCGGCTGCACCTCGATGACGTGCATGTAGCAGACATGGCACACCAGCAGGCAGCCCATGAGCCAGCCCACGGGTCTACGCGGCCCCGCCCTGCCAGGCGGACTGCACCCTCAGCCCGACCCACTGGCTCCCAGCCCCCTGGTCCGCGTTGCTGCGCCAGGCCCCTCGCCCCTGGCGCGCACAGGGTCAGCAGCCCCTGCGGCGGCAGCAAAGCGCTGTGCCATTGCCGCCCTTGCTCGCCGCTGGCTCCCCTTCCCCTGTGGGTCAGCCGCCGCGGGCCTGGACGCACCTCGATGACGTGGATGTAGCACACGGGGTACACCAGCAGGAAGCCGGTCACCTCGGAGCCGTCGGCGCTGTGCTTTTCTATCGCCTTGGCCACTTGGGCTGTGTGGCGGCAGGGGTTGGCGGTGGGCAGTCGTGAGGAAGGGATTCGGGTCGGCGGACGTGCCCTCACAGCGAGCTGGCGGCAAGGCCCCAGTGGCGTCAGGGTGGAACGCTTCTGGTAGCTGCCCGAGGCGTTGGTGCTGGTGCTGCTGTCGCTGGGCGGGCTTTCCCCATGCCAGCATAACCGGCACGCCAGATGTTAAGTAATAGAGCTGCGTGGATCCAGCCTGCCGACGGCTTTGCCAGAATACCTCACTTATTTGCGCCACACAGAGCCGTGCCGCTGCCGGTTGACGTGGGCCGGTGTGCTCACCCTTGATTGTTTCAAGCTGATTTTGCCGTTGATTCAACCGTGCCACGTATACTATCCGCGTTATGAGCACGTTCTGAGGGCGCAGGGTGGACGAGGCTTGCGGCATAGCTCGGGCAGGGGCTGTGCAGGGCCCAGTCGTGCCGTGCCGTGAAGCGACACCCTAGCGCCCCCCTTGGTGCTGACCTTCCCCAGCTTTTGAACGCGCGCGAGGATGACATCCAGAAGCGATTCGCGCGGTCCTGTGTCCAGCTGTGTCCGCAACGCGTCCGCCATGGTGATGCCGATGTAAAGCGTGACTCTCCCTCAAGCAGTCGATGTGTACAATTGGTTATGAATGAGCACAGCGCGCTGCGTTAGCGGTATAGCCGAAAGAGGTCAATTAAAAATCGCGAAACTTCGGTCAAGCGAGCAGCGGAAGCATGAGGTTGCAGAATGCTAGCAGTCTGTGCATAGATCGAGAAGCATCTCCCTGTTGCAGCTTGCTCGTAAGTTACGACGGTATCTAAGGCCTCGTGCATTCAGGCCCCTGCTCCCCAGTCCCCCCCCGCCCCCGCTCCCCAAACGGCCGCGAACGACAGCCGTCACCTACACAGATTCTCAAGCGGCGGGGTTTGCTCTCTCTCTGGGCTGCGGGTCCTGTTGGCCCCTCACATATATATCTCTGGGCACTTCAGCGACCAGGTGGCACCAAGAACTGCATCACAGGGGAGAGTCCCCTGCTGCATCAGGTCTCCCATGCCCCCGCAGGGCCCCGCTAAGGGCCTGGCACCTCGACCTCCCCGTCCAAGAGGCGATCCAGAATTGTATCACGAAGTGTCAGGCCAGGCGAAGCTGAGCGCCGCCGGGGAAATGGAGTCGGGGCGAGGGCCACTGCCGACTCCCGCGTCCCACGGCGTACGGCACCAAGGGCAGTCATGCAAATGCTGACCAGCGCGACAGTAGCGCATATTGCTGGTTACCTGTTGCACATACCTCCACGCTGATTGACTTACGCAAACTCCTTGAACAGGCTCACGGCGCTTGAGTTGAATCGAACTGCCTCAGCGCGTCCTCTTAGCCTCGACACCCGTGCGCTGACCTCTTAGCAAGATGGCAGCCGGCATGCAGCAAGCGATTATAGAGCAGACCGTTGCCGCGCTCGCACAACAATTAGAACAGCAGGTGGACCGAGAAATCAATAAGCTCGACAATCTCGGCGAGGATGACATCGAGGCTATTCGCGTCAAGCGCATGAAGGAGCTCAAAATCCGGCAAGAGAAGATGAAGGAATGGGCAGCGCGCGGGCACGGCGAGTACCGTGAGATATTCTCGGAGCAGGAGTTCTTCAAGGAGATGAAGGGCGAGGAGCGCATGATTTGCCACTTCTTCAGGGAGAACTGGCCGTGCAAGGTGAGGCCGCGGCCCCAAACCCGCACGGGGCGGCGCGGGATCCTCAACCCGCCTGCGAGGCTGCGTGGCTCCGGTGGGGCGCTGAACGGGACCCTGGCCCTGGCATGGCTGCAGGTGATCGACAAGCACATGGCCATCCTCGCCAAGAAGCACTTGGAGACCAAGTTCGTCAAGGTGCGTGCTCACCAGTCTGCCTGGCGGTGTCTCGATGGCCACGGCCCTGACTACTGTAGCCGTGTCAGCGCGGTTTCTAGACGCGCCCGGCATCCTACGCAGCAGAGGAGGCACCGTGCCGCTTTCACGTTGAGAGCCCGACCGAGCGCACCTTATCCCCTTGTTTCTCCCCCGCCTATCCCTGACCTCCGCATCTGCTCCCCTCCCCTCTTCCCCAGATCAACGCCGAGAAGAGCCCCTTCCTGACGGAGCGGCTAAAGATCTGGATGCTGCCCACGCTGGCGCTCATCAAGCACGAAAAGACGGTCGACTACGTCGTGGGCTTTGACCAGGTAGGTCCGCTGACCTCCAGATACGTTGTGAAGGTTGCCGATGTTGCCAAGGCGATGGGAACCCTGGAATGGGTCGGCGTTGACAGGGGCAGCTCTGGCTAAGTTCAGAGCCAGGCGCCTGGCGTCCCTTGCAGCGGCTGAAAGGTCCTGGCAGGGGAAGTCGGCACCTGGGACTAGCGAAGGGGGGCGTATGGTCGGCGTGGGAAGGCCAGCACTGCTCTTTGCCAACCAGGATGATAAGGGGCCATGCTGGGTAGGAGGCTCGGGGGCATACTGGGTAGGATGCCCGGGGGCATACTGGGTAGGAGGCTCGGGGGCATACTGGGTAGGCTCGGGGGCGTACTGGGTAGGAAGCTCGGGGGCATACTAGCTAGGAGGCTCGGGGGCATACTGAGTAG